>CAUYQU010047134.1:0-20442 GCA_963574635.1 Cheracebus regulus | reverse complement strand
TTGCTCTGTCACCAGGCTAGAGTGCAGTGGCGCTATCTCGGCTCACTGCAACATCTGCCTCCTGGGTTCAAGCGATTCTTCTGCCTCAGTCTCCTGAGTAGCTGGGACTACAGGCATGCACCACCATGCACAGCTAATTTTTGTATTTTTAGTAGAGATGGGGTTTCACCACATTGGCCAGGCTGGTCTCGAACTCCTGACCTTGTGATCCTCCCACCTTAGCCTCCCAAAGTGCTGGGATTACAGGCTTGAGCCACCACACCTGGCTGAACTCCCATTCTTAAAATGTTGTTATGCTAGATTATGTCTCACAGATCTCTGAGGCTGTACTCATTTTTCTTCATTTTTTTTCTGTTCTTCTGACTGAATAATCTCAGTTGACTTATCTTTAGTTCTTCCTTCTGCCAACTCAAATCTAACATTGAGCCCCTTTAATGAATTTTTTATTTCAGTTGTTTTATTAATCAACTCTAGAATTTATCTTCGGTTCTTTTTAATAATTACTATCTTTTTATTAATATTCTCTATTTGGTAATACATTGTTTTCAGTTCTTTTTTTTTCACTTCCTTAGATATGGCTTCTTTCAGATTTTATGCGTTTTTATAATAGCTATTTAAAAGCATTTCCTAGTAAGTCTAACATCTATGCTTTGTTATGGATAGTTTATATTGACTGCTTTTTCTCTATTTATAGGCATACTTCCCTGTTTTCTTTCTTTTCTTTTTCTTTTTTTTAGAGACACGGTCTCACTTTGCCACCCAGGCTGGTGTACAGTGGCATGATGATGGATCTCTGCAGCTTTCAACTCTTGAGTTCAAACAATCTTCCTGCTTCGGCCTCTCAAGTAGCTGAGACTACAGGAGTGTGCCACCACACCCAACTTTCCTGTTTCTTTTTATGTCCTGTAATTTTTTTTTTTAAATAGTATATTTTGGTATCTTTGAAAACTAAATCATTATACATGACTGTGGTTGCCGTTGCTGGTCATTTGCTGGATTGTTGTTGCTGTTTGTTATTGTTGTTGTTCTTATTTGTTTGTTGAATGTCCTTCTTGGACTTATTCTGTATTCCCTATTGTAAGCCATTGAAGATGTTGATAAGTTAGCTTAATGATCAGCTAATGATTATACAGATGTTTCCCTAATTGCCTTTACCCAATAAGTTTCCACTCTGCTGAGGGGCTGTCTGTTGGGCTACACATTCAGTGCCTTGGCAATTTACAACTCTGCCTTAGTCTTTATTTCCTTTTAGTTCAGGATCCCAAATTCAGCCAGGGGTAAGAGATAAGTGCCTTTCTGCTTTTTTCCTTGATAAGGATTCATCCCTGTATGTAAATATGGCCTTCTAGATTCCCAGGAAATGTCCTTATGGACATTTAATTACCCAGATACTTTTTTTAAGTTTTTGGTCTGCCTCTTCTTTTCTTCAACTGACATCACTACTTCAGGCAGTTGCACTGTTAGCATTTGTGGCTAATTATTTTTTACAAAGATTCTACGAATAGGGATTTTCCTACAGAAAGAGTTTTGAGTCAAGTTAAGTAATGAAAAGCCCTGTGAATGGAGATTTTCTAGAGAGCTTGCAGACAGAAAAACTAGAAGCAATTCTCAAGGGATAGTGCTTTTTAAGGAGCTCCAAACCTAGTTGGTTTCCTCCATTTGCTGCTAGGCTGATGGTTTGCACAGTTGCCATAGTTATAATGCTGCTGATTTTCATGGCTACTGTAGAATTGGGAAGTGAGGGATGGAAATAGGGCAAACTAAAACACAATAGAAGCTTTCTGTCCTTAAAAAATTTAGGCATTTTCCTTGAGTAAACACTCCTTTAATTCTTGCAAGCCTTTAGTTCATTTCCAGAGTTCCGACAAAGTTGATTCTGAATATTTTGTCAATGTTTGAACTACTTTTATGGAGAAGTGAATTTTTGGAGGTCCTTACTCTATCATTCTAAAAGCCTGCCTCCTAAACAGTCCCTTACTAGTCAATATTCTTCCCTACTTGGAGCAGGTATGTTATTTTTTAATAACATCTCTGAGGTCTAATTTCTTCATCTGTAAAATGAAAATTACAATATATGCCTCATGGAGTTTTTACAAATGTTAAATGAGAAATTACTGTGCACTGTGCCTGGACTATAGTAGGCTGTTTGGATAGGTTGTTTCATCACTTACTCTTTTGTAGTTCTAATTTATTTTATACCATTTAAATCGTTTCAAAATCTAGATATAACTTAGAAATCAGCAGTTATTATTCATGTTTGTTAAGGTCTAATACTCTACTTAGCTTTAGGTTTCTTCTATAATAGACCCTCAATTTACCTTTCTATTTATAGTCTTCCCCACAGATTTGCAGTAATGCTTAGCTTCAGCCTAGCTATTTCATTCACTTTTCCTTGAATTGCAAGTGATATAGAGTTTTGTTTCTATGTATTTATTGTTTATTTCCTGGATTTGCCTTCCCTTTATTTCTGTTCTTTCATTGGTACTGTGCAAACTATTTTTATCCTCTAGCCCAAATCAGGGGAGAATCAATGAATCAAGGCATTTCTTACTTTGGTGAAATGTAGAAACATTTGGCTCCTGCTAGCAGAGTTATTTCTGGGTTCCCCCACCTCTTAACTAAACAGCCTTCAAATTCTGTATCCGTAGACTATACACTTTTCAGGACTTCAAGTATCATCTCCTTGTTAAACTGCTCGTTCATGCCAGTTTGAAACTATTTCTGTATGTAGTTACAGTTCATTTATTTACTTATTTCATCTTTGGGTCTTTTTCACTGCTTTATGACCAGTGCTTTAGCAGGGCTTGTATATCAGCATATCAGTAACATATTACCTTGAGTTGAATTACAAACATTGGAAAAAAACATGAATTTAAAAGATTTGAGTGTAGAAATAAGCAATATTTCAGGGAGAGATTAATAAAAAGAGTGTTTATGCAGTTTATTCCCGCAAATTTTGCTCAAGGCTTCTAAAATAAAAGTGAAATATTTTTAAAACAGTGACAGACAGAAAACTTTGACTCTAAAAAGTGTCTATTAAATACTGCTGTAAAAGATTAGGCAGTCAGTGCACATATATTTTCCCACTTCCTATCAACCACCTTTGTCCTATTTTTTCAGTCATATTACTATTTTTTTTTTTTTACATTTCTAAGGCTTTTAACATATAAACATATTACGTATATAAGCACAAATATTTTCTTAACCTGGACTTTAAAGCTGAGCAGTAAATAATTATATCCCTTTAAAATGATAAATATATTTTGTAGCATTTGTTTCATGGGTGCATAGTATATTCCATTATATGACTGTATGATAGTTCATATAACTCATGTCCCATTATGGGGCATGTATGATATTTTCCATTTTTTCTATGTAAGCAATATCTGATTATCAACCTTATACTAAGTTTTTGTTCACATATTTGCATTTTTTCTTCCCAGAGTCTATGAAGAAAAAAAAAGAGAAGCTTAAAACAATTAAGTTTGAATAATCATTGGCTATCATGTTGACCAAGCACACAGGAATTTCAATTAATGTGTACTGATCCTACTGTAGTTTACCCATAAAATTAAAATGTAATGTCTTTTTCCCCAGGGTTTTGAAAGCTGCATTGAGATAACATCTGAAAAAGACATGCTATCAAACAGTGCAGTATATTACTAATTTCATTGTTGAGGCAGTTTTATGAAACCACTGCCACCACAGCACAGCTTTTATGGTTTATTACCTTTTGTCATAAATGACTACTTACAAAAACTGAAAACACTATGAAAATGTCAGAACAGTCCTAGGTTCTCATGTTCCTGGCTTTATAGACTGTAGCAGATCTTAAGGTTTCAAAGGATGCTTTCATTAAGAATTCTTAACACATATCCTTTTGGAACAATGATAGTGACTTTTTCAAAAATTTCTTTATTGACTATTGCATTCTAAATTATAAATATAAAAATTGAATATGCAAGATTATTGACACCATAATTGCAATGCCATTTTAGTGATTGTAATGATGGCATTTTGTGTACTTAATAATAAAATTGTTGGAGTTCAGGCAAGATGGTCAAATAGGAACAGCTCTGGTCTGCAGCTCCCAGCAAGACCAATGCAGAAGGCGAGTGATTTCTGCATTTCCAAATGAGGAACCGGTTCATCTGATTGGGACTGGTTAGACAGTGGGTGCAGCCCACGGTGGGTGAGCAGAAGCAGGGTGGGGCATCACATCACCCAGTAAGTGCAAGGGTTTGGGGAATGACTGCTCCTAGCTGAGGGAAACTATGAGGGACTGTGCCGTCAGGAATAGTGCACTCCAGCCAAGATTCTATGCTTTTTCAATGGTATGCACAACCTGCAGACCAGGGGATTCCCTCAGGTGCATTCATCGCAGGCCCTGGGTTTCAAGCACAAAACTGAGTAGGCTTTGGGGAGACACTGAACTAGCTGCAGGAGTTTTTTTTTTTTTTCCCCATACCTCAGTGGTACCTGTGATGCCAGTGAGATAGAACCATGTACTCCCCTGGAAAGGGGGCTGAAGCCAGGGAGCCAAGGAGTCTTTCTCAGTGGATCCCACCCCCAAAGAGCCCAGCAAGCTAAGATCCACTGGCTTGAAATTCTCGCTGCCAGCACAGCAGTCAGAAGTCAACCTGAGACATTTGAGCTTGGTGGGGGCAGGGGTGTCTGCCATTGCTGAGGCTGGAGTAGGCAGTTTTCCCTTACAGTGTAAGCAAAGCCACCAGGAAATTCGAACTGGGTACAGAACTCACCACAGTGCAGCAAAGCCACTGTAGCCAGACTCTCTAGATTCCTCCTTTCTGGACAGGGCATTTCTGAAAAAAAGACTGCAGCCCTGGTCAGAAGCTTATAGACAAAACTCCCATCTCCCTGGGACATAGCACCTGGGGGAAGAGGTGGCTGTGTGCGCAGCTTCAGCAGACTTAAATGTCCCTTCCTACCAGCTCTGAAGAGAGCAGTAGATCTCCCAGCACTGTGCTCAAGCTCTGTCAAGGGAAAGAGTGCCTCCTCAACTGGACACCTGACCCACATGCCTCCTGACAGGGATACACCTTCCAGCAAGGGTCCTATAGACACCTCATACAGGAGAGCTTGGGCTGTCATCTGGCAGGTGTCCCTGTGGGATGAAGCTTCCAGAGGAAGGAGTAGGCAGCAATCTTTGCGGTTCTGCAGCCTTCACTGGTGATACCCAGGAAAACAAGGCCTGAAGTGGACCTCCAGCAAACTCCAGCAGACCAGCAGAAGAGAGGCCTGACTGTTAGAAGGAAAACTAACAAATAGAAAGCAATAGCATCAACATCAACAAAAAGGACGACCATACAAAAACCCCATCTGAAGGTCACCAACATCAAAGACTAAAGATAGATAAATCCACGAAGATGAGAAAAAAATCAGTGCAAAAAGGCTGAAAATTCTAAAAACCACAGTGTCCCTTCTCCTCCAAAGGATGACAACTCCTTGCCCACAAGGGAACAAAACTGGATGGAGAATGAGTATGATGAATTGACAGAAGGAAGCTTCAGAACATGAGTAATAACAAACTCCTCTGCCCTAAAGGAGCATGTTTTAACCCAATACAAGGAAGCTAAAAACCTTGATAAAAGGTTATAGGAACTGCTAACTAGAATAACCAGTTTACAGAAGAACATATATGACCTCATGAAGCTGAAAAACACAGCACAAGAACTTCATAATGTATACACAAGTATCAATAGTAGAATCAATCAAGCAGAAGAAAAGATATCAGAGATTAAAGATAAATGTAATGAAATAAAGTATAAAGACAAGATTAGAGAAAAAAGAATTAAAAGGAATGAACAAAGCCTCCAAGAAATATGGGACTATGTGAAAAGACAAAACTTAGATTTGATTTGTGTACCTAAAAATGACAGGGAGTATTGAACAAGTTGGAAAACACACTTCAGGATATTATCCAGGAGAACTTCCTCAACCTAGCAAGATAGGCTAATATTCAAATTTGGACAATACAGAGAACATCACAGAGATACTCCTAGAGAAGAGCAACCCAATGATACATAATTGTCAGAGTCACCAAGGTTAACGTGGGAAAAAATGTTAAGGCCAGCCAGAGAAAGGTTATGGTACCCACAAAGGGAAGCCCATCAGACAAACAGTGGATGTCTCTGCAGAAACCCTACAAGCCAGAAGAGACTGGGGCCAATATTGAATATTCTTAAAGAAAAGAATTTTTAACCCAGAATTTTATATACAGCCAAACTAAGCTTCATAAGTAAAGGAGGAATAAAGTCCTTTATAGACAAGAAAATGCAGAGGGATTTTGTCACCTTATAAGAGCTGCCTTACAAGAGCTCCTGAAGGAAGCACTAAATATGGAAAGGAAAAACCGGTACCAGCCACTGCAAACACATACCAAAATGCAAAGACCATTGACATTATAAAGAAATTGCATCAACTAATGAGCAAAATAACCAGCTAGCATCGTAATGACAGGATCAAATCCACACATAACAATATTAACCTTAAAAGTAAATAGGCTAAATGCCCCAATGAAAAGACACAGACTGGCAAACTGAATAAAGAGTCAAGACCCATGGGTGTGCTGTATTCAGGAGACTTATCTCATGTGGAAAGACACATATAGGCTCAAAACAAAGGGATAGAGGAAGATTTACCAAGAAAATGGAGAGCAAAAAAAAAAAAGCAGTGGTTGCAATCCTAGTCCCTGATAAAACAGACTTTAAACCAATAAAGATCAATAAAGACAAAGAAGGACATTACATAATGGTAAAGGGATCAATGCAACAAGAAGAGTTAACTATCCTAAATATATATGCACTCAATACAGGACCACCCAGTTCTTAGAGACCTACAAAGAGACTTAGTCTCCCACACAACAATAGTGGGAGACTTTAACACCCTACTGTCAATATTAGACAGATCAATGAGACAGAAAATTAACAAGGATATTCAGGACTTGAACTCTGCTCTGGGCCAAGTGGACCTAATAGACATCTACAGAACTCTCCACCTGAAATCATCAGAATATAAATTCTTCTCAACACCACATAGAACTTATTCTAAAATAATTGACCACATAATTGAAGTAAATATTCCTCAGCAAATGCAAAAGAATGGAAATCATAAAAAAGAGTCTCTCAGACCACAGTGCAATCAAATTAGAACTCAGGATTATGAAACTCCATCAAAACCACACAACTAATGGAAACTGAACAACCTGCTCCTGAATGACTACTGGATAAATAATGAAAATAAGGCAGAAATAAATAAGTTATTTGAAACCAACGAGTTCAAAGATACAACATACCAGAATATCTAGGACACAGCTAAAGCAGTGTTTAGAGGGAAATTTATAGCACTAATTGTCCACAGGAGAAAGCAGGAAAGACATAAAATGGACACCATGACATCACAATTAAAAGAACTAGAGAAGCAAGAGCAAACAAATTCAAAAGCTAGCAGAAGACAAGAATTAACTAAGATCAGAGCAGACCTGAAGGAGATGGAGACATGAAAAATCCTTAAAAAAAATCAATGAATCCAGGAGCTGGTTTTTTGAAAGGATTAATAAAACAGGTAGACTGCTAGCCAAAATATTAAAGAAGAAAAGAAAGAACAATCAAGTAGACACAATAAAAAATTGATAAAGGGGGTATCAGCATTGATCCCACAGAAATACAAACTACCCTCAGAGAATACTATAAACACCTCTATGCAAATAAACTAGAAAATCCAGGAGAAATGGATAAATTACTGGACACTTACACCTTCCCAAGACTGAACCAGGAAGAAGTTGAATTCCTAAATAGACCAATAACAAGTTCTGAAATTGAGGGAGTAATTAAGAGTCTAGCAACCAAAAAAAGCTCAGGTCCAGATGGATTCACAGCCAAATTCTACCAGAGGTACAAAGAGGAGCTAGTACCCTTCCTTCTGAGACTATTCCAAGCAATAGAAGAAGAGGGAATCCTCCCTAACTCATTTTATGAGATCAGCATTATCTTGATACCAAAACCTGACAGAGACATAACAAAAAAGAAAATTTCAGGCCAATATCCCTGATGAACATCGATGCAAAAATCCCCAATAAAATACTGGCAAACCAAATCCAGCAGCACATTAAAAAGCTTATCTATCATGATCAAGTCAGCTTCATCCCTGGGATGCAAGACTGGTTCAACGTATGCAAATCAACAAATGTAATCCATCACATAAACAGAACCAATGACAAAAACCACATGATTATCTCAATAGAGGCAGAAAAGACATTCCATAAAATTAAACACCTCTTCATGCTAAAAACACTCAACAAACTAGGTATTGATGGAACATATCTCAAAATAATAAGAGCTATTTATGACAAACCTACAGCCAATATCATACTGAATGGGCAAAAGTTGGAAGCATTCCCTTTGAACACTGGCATAAGACAGGGATGCCCTCTCTCACTACTCCTATTCAACACAGTATTGGAAGTTCTGACCAGGGTAATTAGGCAAGAGAAAGAAATAAGGGTATTCAAATAGGAAGAGAAGAAGTCAAATTATCTTTGTTTGCAGATGATATGATTGTATATTTAGAAACCCCATTGTCTCAGCCCCAAAACTTCTTAATCTGATAAGCAACTTTAGCAAAGTTTCAGAATACAAAATCAATGTGCAAAATCACAAGCATTCCTATACACCAATAAGAGACAAACAGACAAATCATGAGTGAACTCCCATTCCCAATTGCTACAAATAGAATAAAATACCTAGGAATACAACTTAAAAGGGATGTGAAGGGCCTCTTCAAGGAGAACTACAACCCCCTACTGAAGGAAATAAGAGATGTCACAAACAAATGGAAAAACATTTCATGCTCACGCACAGGAAGAATCAATATCATGAAAATGTCCATATTGCCCAAAGTAACTTATAGATTCAATGCTATTCCCTTCAAGCTACCACTAGAAGAAATTTTTCTAATTTCTTCATAGAATTAGAAAAAAACTATTTTAAATTTTGTATGAAACCAAAAAAAGAGCCCATATAGCCAAGACAATACTAAGCAAAAAGAATAAAGCTGGAGGCATCACGCTACCTGACTTCAAACTATACTACAAGGCTACAGTAATCAAAACAGCTTGCTACTGGTACCAAAACAGATATATAGACCAATGGAACAGAACAGATGTCCCAGAAATAACACCACACATCTACAACCACCTGATCTTTGACACACCTGACAAAAACAAGCAATGGGGAAAGGATTCCTTATTTAATAAATGTTGGGAAAACTGGCTAGCCATATGCAGAGAAATGAAACTGCAACCCCTCTTTACACCTTATACAAAAATTAACTCAAGATGGATTAAAGACTTAAATGTAAGACCTAAAACCATAAAAACTCTAGAAGAAAACCTAGGCAATACCATTCATGGCATAAATGTGGGCAAAGACTTCATGACTAGAACACCAAAAGCAATGACAACAAAAGCCAAAATTGACAAATAAGATCTAATTAAACTAAAGAGCTTCTGAACAGTGAAAGTAACTACCGTCAGAGTGAAGAGGCAACCTACAAAATGGGAGAAGAGTTTTTCAATCTTACAAAGGGCTAATATCCAGAGTCTACAAAGAACTTAAATTTATAAGAGAAAAAAAATCCCATCAAAAAGTGGGTGAAGTCTTCTCAAAAGAAGACTTTTAAGTGGCCCCAAACATGAAAAAAAGCTCATCAACACTGGTCATTAGAGAAATGCAAATCAAAACCACATTGAGATACCATCTCACACCAGAATGGCAATCATTAAAAAGTGAGGAAACAACAGATGCTGGTGAGGATGTAGAGAATAAAAACACTTTTACACTGTTGGTGGGAGTGTAAATTAGTTCAACCATTGTGGAAGACTGTGGTGACCCTTCAAGGATCTAGAACTAGAAATACCATTTGACCCAGCAATCCCATTACTGGTTATATACCCAAAGGATTATAAATCATTCTACTATAAAGACACATGCACATGTATGTTTATTGCAGCACTATTCACAACAGCAAAGACTTGGAGCCAACCCAAATGACCATCAGTGATAGACTGGATAAAGAAAATGTGGCACATATACACTGTAGAATACTATCCAGCCATAAAAAGGTTGAGTTCATGTCCTTTGCAGGAACCTGGGTGAAGCTGAAAACCATTATTCTAAGCAAACTAACACAAGAAGAGAAAACCAAACACTGCATGTTCTCACGCATAAGTGGGAGTTGAACAATCAGAATATATGGGCGCAATGCAGGGAACACCACACATTGTGTACTGTTGGGGGATGGGGAAAAAGGGGAGGGATAGCATTAGGAGGAATACCTAATGTAGATGGTGGGTTGAGGGGTGCAGCAAATCACCGTGACACATGTATACCTATGTAACAAACCTGCACATTCTGCACATGCATGTCAGAACTTAAAGTATAATTAAAAAAAGAATAAAATTGTCAGAGACTCTGCATGTACATTGTAAATATAAATGTTAGCTAGTTAGCTAGTACCTTTCATAATATTGCAAAATAATATATTGAAACACACAACTTCAAAAAATTAGTTAATGTTTGAGGAATTCATATTTAAGAATCTACCTTCTGAATATATGCTTAGGTTAAAGGAGAGGCGGTATGCACTAATAATTCAACATGCTATGTTTATCCTTGCTTAATTTGCCTAATTAAAAAAGGGATCTTCACTGAATCTGTTGAGTAGAATGTTGTATCCGTATGCCACTAAAATCTCTGCACTACTGGCTTTTCTCTTCTCTTTAGAAGTGTTTAACAGTGGAGCAAATACCATTGTAAATGTGCTATGGCTTTACAAGGGGAAGACAGTTAAACCCAAATTTATTAAGATATTACTATACAGCAGGCACTAAGCTAGGTGTTAGGGGCTCTAAGATCAATGTGACATTATTTTTGTCTTTGATCAGCTTATACATTAGAGAGTCAAATAGATAAACAAAGAGATCATTTCAAGATCATAGTTTTACATTAGCATTAGGGCAAAAGCATTCAAGGATTTTTTTTTTTTTTTGAAAAAGAGTACTGACCCAGTCTGGTAAGTGAAGATAATGCTTGAACTGAGTCTTCAAAGGTAAAAGTTAGCCAAGCAGGGGGTAGTTCAGGTAGTTAGAAAGACATGAACAATTTCAACCTGGTTCTAGTCCTGCTGTGGCTCGTATGCTGAGCACAGTTGTGCAGGCTGTGCTCTGAAGTCCAACCCATGCTGCTTTCACTTTTACCTAAGTACTTTTCAAATTCATCTGCCCAGAGGAGGCACCTTTCTATAATTTCTCTGTTGAGGATTGAGATCTTTTTATATTTGTTTTCTCAGAAGGGGCACTTTTCTGTAATTTATACAAAAGCACTGTATTTTTAGGCTGGTGTTATTGTTCAAAGGGTAAGAATTTATCTTCATATCATCTTTAATTCACAAGTTTTCTAAGCATTGATTAGTTGTTTAGCCCTTTATTCTCTCTTCTTGAAGCTTGTAAGTATCTGGATGTTTCCACCTCTGGGTTGTCAACAGGTAGTGCTTTGTGTTACAAATTGAGAAATAGGTAAACAGAACAAGGTTTCACTCTGGGCTGTCCTGCTGTTTAGACCAGTCAATACAAACCAAAAGTAATATAGATCACTGGCTGACCCCTTAAGGGAGTGCTCCTCAAACGGGAACAAGTGCGCACTGAGTTTACTTCCAGGAAAGTTAGCTTCCAAGGGCTTGTGCATTCTCCAGAATCTTCTTTCCACGTGGTGTCTCTCTTTTTATTCTTCCTCTCAACTGGTTGCTTCTATATAGACTGTGTCAATTAAAATTTTCCTCTCCAGTAAGCCTCCAAATCTCTCTTTCTTTCTCTCTCATGTTTCTGCAGTAGGTGATTTGCTTCTACCTGTTAGTGTGCAGGCTAGGGAGAGGGAAAAGGTCCCCAGAGGCACAAATGGAACAGTTCACTAAGTTCAGAGAAAGTATGTGTATAGGCAAAAACAGATGAAAATGTTTAAGTATTATATTACCATATGAACTAGAAATCATTTGCAAAAAACATTTTGGAACCATTTAGAATAGTGCTACATACAATCACTTTAACTGAAATGAGTGATTAAAACAAACCTTTGAAAAATACTGGTCTCGTACTGGTAATGGACAGTGTTCCATTAGGATATCAAACTCAAATAAGCAAGGAGATTACTTTGATTAGCCACTGTCTTAGGAGATGTTAGGCAAATATTAACCCAATAGAAAATAAAGGATTGAAGATAAGTAGTTTATTTTTTTTCCTACTCCTTGGCAAACATGAGGAGGCCTCTAAGTAAATTCAAAAGGTTTTAAATTTCTAGTTTGGTATTTCTGAGGGGCTCCAAGGAAAAGTTTGCAAACTGAGAATTACAACTCTGAGCAGTTGTGCTTGGGGAAGTCCTAATCCAGCAAAGTTTTTCTTTTACTTAGCAATCAGACTCAGATATTTGATCCCTAGCCAAGAAAACTAGTAGTTGGTTAGTGATTATCAATTGGCAAGTAAAATACACATTACAGAGAGGAAAACGTGTTGGGATAGAGGTATCTGGACAAATTAGAGGATGAGTTCACTTGATCGGGGTTACTGGGAGAAGTGGATATTGTGATACGAGCATGACTTAAGAAGATTAAACAAATACTGCTCTTTACAGTAGGCAGGAACATAATTTTTGGCAAGGTTTGCAAAAGCCTGCAGACACTCTGCCACGACCCTGTACGCCACCTACGACAATGATTCCAAGGTATAGGCTGAGGACTACATGCATCAGAATCACCTGCAGTACTCTAAAATATCAGATGCCTGTATTCTGCTCTGAGCTTACAGAATCAGTATCTTTTAGAGTGAGGCTTGAGAATCTGTTTTTAAAATCACTGTAGTATTCTCAGGTCCATTACCATTTGAGAATCATTGACTTATAGAATACTATGTACTATATATAGCACTAATTTGCAAACATATGGGAATTTATTTATGCAAAGAAGAATACATATAGATTTCAAGATGTAGAAATTCCATGGTATGCATATATTTCCTCAAAGGAGGAATATAGAAATACATTTCTGCTTCAAAATAAACATGTATCTACTAAACCAATATACTTTTCATTTAGGTTTTTCCTCCTTTAAGAAAATGTTTTTTGAATAGCTCTATACAGATGAACTAGAATGAACTGAGAATGAATAGATAAGCAGGAAGTTGGGGGAAAGTCTGGTATTCACGTAGTCTGTTTATAATTAAAGCCATAAATGTGGATAAGTTACATTCAATGGTATGCTGGTAAATGTGTAACCACTAGCACTTTAAGAAAGAGTCCCGATTTGTAGAATTTGCTGATTTCTGTGGTGTGTAACACCTCTAAATTGGTTAATTTCAAGCTACTCATAGTTTAACAAATGGCTAGCAGTTCAGGTGAACCAATACTAGCCAACTCCATTAATTTTGTGTATGTACTATTATTTATACCTGCTTTCTCAAAACTAACTTTGTAACTTATTTATTATATTGAACAGTAAATAGTGTCCTCTCAGCTCCAGTCAACGTTCATATGTCCATATTATTTTCCCCCTTTTCTTGCTGTTTTTAAATCATTATAATTTTGATATGTTAAGACAGCCAGTGAGCTGCTTTCTTAGAATTACATTTTCTTAATGTGTTTTGAAAAGGAACAAAGAGATCTTATACTAGTAGTGGAAACTAATAATAACCATAAGATGAAATAAAGTCATTTTTTGAAAGTATTTCTAAAACAAAATGGCATCAATGTATTAGATACCATCTGATGCATTTTTTTTAAATTCTCTTCTGAAAAATAATTTGGTTCATAGACTTGAAGAATAAGGAGGTATCTGGCTTAATTGTTAAAAAAAAAAAAAAACCTAAATAGCTATGCCAGATATTCACTGAGAAGTGGAAGCTGATTCCTCTGGCAGTCAATAGGGCTGGCAGAAAAATAGTTGTATACTTTTCCTCTGAAAAGAAAGGAAAAGCATGGAAGAAATTTGAGGGATTTTAAAATAGTACTCAAAGATACCCATAAGCAACTTTTCTGAGTTGGAAATTATCATGTGAGAAAGACACATATATTTTGAGAAAGCTCCCCATGATAATTCTGATTTAATTGTTATATTAAATTAGAATTAATATAACAATTAATTATATGTAAACAAAGTATAATTATTTTTGTTAATTATGATTATGTTTATATTTAAGTCAATTATAATTATGTTGATTATTATATTTATGTCAATTACAATTATGTTAATTAATTATGTTTTGCTTTTATATAATTGTTATATAAATTCTGTTATTAATATATATTTTGTATATGTATTAATAAAAATTATATATGCAAATATATATATTGTGTATATATATATTAATAACAATTATATATGCATATATATATTTATATGCTCCACCCATTGTACTTTCCCTTGAGAAACACTTTGTTAGAATATAGGCAAAATACTGGATTTGAGTTTTGATTAATTTGGTTCTACTTGAAAATGTTATTTTTCGAGGAATTTAGGAATCAGGAATTTAATGTTTCAATGTGCCATTAAATTATTCCTCTAGTGAGTAATTCAGCTAAGCTAATATTGGCTAATTGGTAGGGAAGGCTATTGTGGTAACACTGATTAAAAATGCCAGCTCTCTGGATTATATATTCTTGTGAACTAAGCTGTCTTGCCCCAATTTTATATGTTAAAGCTCCGCTATGAATATGTTCGCAGTCATGGCCTTTAAGGAAGTAATTAAGGTTAAATGTGGCTACGAGGCAGGGGGAAACCCTAATCTGATAAAACTGGTGACCTTAAAAGAAGAAGAAAAGACACTATGATGTCTGTCTCTCTCTGCATCTGCACAGAGAAAAGGTCATGTGAGGACACAGTAGGAAGGTTACCACTTGCAAACTGGGAAGAAAGTCCTTACCAGAATCCAATTGGCTGGCACTTTGATTTTGGACTTCAAGCCTTCAGAACTATGAGAAAATTAATTTCTGTTGTTTATGCCACACAGTCTATGGTATTTTGTTATGACAGTCTGAGAGGACTAATATATATATGTTATGAAAAGTGCATTTTTATTACTTTCAAAAATATAATTAAAAACAAGCTACATATTCTTTTAGTAACCACCACCATAACAATAATAGCTTATATTAATTATATTGATTGAATTCTTTTTATCAGGCATAGTCTCAATTTCTGTGCTAACATTGACGCATTTAATCCTCCCAAGGCTATTCAGTTGGTACCATTATTGTTTTCCCTGAATGACCAAATAACAAAATGGAGACAGAAGACTAAGAAATTTGCTCAATGACACATACCACAGAAGTGGTGGCACGTGGATTTGAGCCCATAATTCTGGCTTAAGAGTTCAAGTAAGTACTTCGTTACTATGCTTTTAGGAATAATAAATGACTGGTAAATAGTTATTTTTTGCTTATATAAATGTTCATTTCCTAAAAGCCAGTTCTTCATATAAATTGCCTCTCAACTTCCTCCATCAAGTTACCATTTGTCTGAGTCCATCTTGTGCTGCTATAACAGAATATCTGAGAGTGGATAATTTATGAAAAACGTACAATACTATCATATGATAATTACAATACTAATACTATAATATTATCATACTAAAGGAAACTCTCACCAATACCATGACCATTTACATATGTCATGACAATGTCTAGAAGTTGCCCTATATGATCTGAAAAGGGGAAGGATCTCAGTTCTGTGAATGACCAACCCCTTTCCTGGAAAACTTACAAATACTCTACTTCTTATTAAGCAAATGATCAAGAAATAACCATGAAAGTATTGCCTATGGAGTAGCCACTTTTTTATTCCTTTACTTTTATGATATGCTTGTTTTCACTTGCTTGCTCTGGAATTTCTTGATCAGCTTGCTCTGGAATTTCTTCCTGCATGAAGTCGAGGATCCATGTAGCCTCCTTGGCTGAACCCCAATTATGGGGTTCTCCTGTGACATCTTCTTTGGTGACCACAAAGGGACAATGGAGACCTCCACCAGGAACCCAGATTATGACTGATTGTCACCATTTGGACCTGACAAGAGGATGAGTCTCCCTTTGTCCAGATTCAACTAGCTACCTTTTTTCTCCTTCAAGTTTGGCTCCTCTATTCTTTCCTATGTTCTTTTAACTTTGGACAGACCAAGAAGTGGATGTGAGACTCTGGTCATTTCCCATTGTCTATGTACCCTGGACAGCAGCATGCCTGGTCAGTCACATCTTTTGTAACTCCCCTTGTTACTCAATTTCTTGACCCTTTTCTCTTTAGTTTCTAATGAATGGTCATTTTACTTTTTTCCTCTTGGTGCTGAAATGCATGCTTATGCTTATTTCATTGTCATGTTTGTGATCATTGCATTGGCTATTTGGGCAATTGTTTAAGGTAGGACACTTGATTATGAGGGGTTCCCTGTTCTACTGACCTTGGCATGCAAGAACAATGTTGCTTGGTGGCCCCAATTGTGTTAGGTCTTAAACTGCCTTTGGTGTTCACTGTTGGCCATCCCCCCCCAACCAGATGCTCTGAGGGTTTTGGCATTTGGTATGGGGAACCTCATTGGCTTTGGTACTGTTGATAGCCCCTGGGATGCTCTGGTATCTTCAGCATTTGCATTCCCTCTAGGATTGTGGGTGAGATTCCCACCCAAGGTGAATCTTGGTCTTGCCTTTTCTTGCTTTCTACTGCAAAGTTATTTTCTGTTACAGCATTTTTTTTTTTTAAGGCTGGTCAAGTGTTACAGCATTTTTTCTTGTTTTAACTTTATTTAATGCTTTGCTACACAAGGTGGGAAATTGCAGAGAAAATAACTGAGCTCTCTCTAGATGTAGAAAAAATGTTTGTGTTGAGTAGATACTTGGTAGGCATAGGGACAATAGTAAGTCCTAAAGGACTCACCACTAGGGAGCCTTTTAGGGAACTGGAGCAAATTCAAATTAGCAAACAGAGTTTAGCCATGTGAAAATATCCCAATTCTGTCTAAGAAATAATTTGGATCAAACTATCTTCTATAAAATAATGAATTTGTGTTCCTATGTCATGGCTAGAGTTTCAAAATAAAAACCACTGGATTTTTGTTTATGTGTGTGTGTATGCATGTCTAGATGTGTTTATGGATATATGCATTTATTATGGTATATATTGTGTCTGTGGGGTACCAAGTAGCTTATCAATAAAATAGCATTCATAAATTAAGTAAATAAGTCCAGGCATTTTTTAAGTTCACATGACTTAAGTTCACTGAAATTTATGGTTACTAAAAATTCATATATAATTCTATATATAAAATGTGCCAAAAAATATGCTCTTATTGAAAAATTTTTTTAGCCAATTCATATGTTATTTAAACTGGAGTTAGAAATATAAATTTAGGAAAACAATAAAAATAAGATAGAAGGAAAACAAAAACCAGTAAGTAGGGGATAGAGATGTGAAGAAAGTTGCAGTTTTAAAAATGCATTTTTGATAAGGAAGGTTACAAAGAAAATAAATTTTATGTGAGAATCTTACATGGTAAATTTCTGTCCTAAAGTAGAATGACTGATTATTTGTCTGAGTCGATTTTGTGTTGAGTCCATTTTTATCAGGCATAGGAAAGGAAATATATGACAAATCAGAAACTCCAGTCATGTTATAGATGGTCTGTGTAAGTCATAATAAGATTCCTAAAAGGGAATTTATTAAATATTGGGTGTATATTTAAATTAGCCATAACTGAAAGTAAATTTATTTGTAATAGTCTATCTAAATTTTGGTCTCTTATGTTAAAACAAGTTTGTTTTCTTTTTTAAACGTACTGGATTGCTTTCAGTAAGACTGCAAGAAATATTGACTTCTAATTTTAAAATCTGTTTCCTTTTAAGACTTCTCAGATGTTTATCTGTTCCTTTTCCCTTGAAAAGGTGTATCTTTTGCAAGCTCAAAAATGGCTTCCCTAGACATCTTCTGGGGAAAGCAAATGGTGCTCCCCTCCTGTGTAGCTCAATTGTTAAGGCTTTAGCTTTTCATGATGGCAGCCTGGGTTCAATTCCTAACTTAGGGAATGTGTTCTTTCTGGTTTGATACTTGTGGGACTTTTACTATTTACTTGTTCTTTTTCCCTCTGTAGACAGCTTCTGATTTCCTGAACTGAATTTTCTTTTCTCTGAGCTAGCTCAGGGGTGATTCTCGATCTTGTAAAAACCACTTGCCATCTCTTTGGAGGCACCTCATGTGTCAGTGGTGAAGTCATAATCTTAATTAAGGCTTATGAGTTTTCCTTGGGAAAATACTTTTGAGAAAAAAAAAAGGCTTTTCAGCTGTTTGTCCTGTTTATAGTCTGGTATTAAGAAATTTAAATGGATTTTTTAAAAAGAGTGCTATAGTTAAAAACCAGCTTAATTAAAAATGGATATTCAAGCTGCCATGTATGTATATTTAAAACATCTTTATGCTTTTTCTTTTCTTGGATCTTGTGTTTTCGAGAAAAAGAGATTTTTTTTTTTTTTTGGTTTGTTTTTCTTCCCAGTTGACTGAATTATTTCTGCAGTCTTTCTTCTTGCCATCCTTAGTGTCCACATGAGAGAATCTAAGGTTCTGACAGTCTGGGACTTCTTGGGAAGAAAAAGTGGAGGTGCCACAGACTCCATTTTGGGGAGAATCTCTGTTTTCTTCATGGAACCACAGGGATTGTGAGTGGAGAGATACCTCTACAAATCTAGGGCTTTGCTCTGTTTAGCATTGTGTTACCCGAGTTTTTTACTTTCAGGAGCATCAAAAATTAACTAACATTTTAAAAAGCTTTTAGCCTTGGTGTATAATAGTTAGACAGGAAATATACTTTTGGGCATGGCTAATGCCAGTTACTGAAGAATGGAATACTTTACTCTTTCCATGTTGCATAAGAAAAGTGTGCTTTTGACCTCCTGGAAAATATGGAAACATTCTCAACTCCCACCAAGAGGTAAGACTCCCATGGGGATGGGCTAATTATAGAATGGGCTAACTGGCTTTGGGTTACTCATCAGCCTTGGGGGAATGCCCTTGCATTAAAATGCACAGTGAAAGCATTGCACTGTGTTATCCCACAGTGTTTGCCACTTTGGCAGGGACCAAGAATTCAGTTTAAAAATGGGATTCATGATTTTTGGGGGATCTCCTTTTGCCTTCTAGCTATGCTCACCAATGAGACCCCAGAAACTGCATGCTTTTTTGGTCTTGTTCCTTAAAAGACTCCACCCTAAAATCAATAATCCAATTAAGAAATTTACATGTTTAAGGAAATCTCTAGGTGTAAGAGTATCTACTTTTCTTGACTGTTTTGACTAAACATTCAGCCATACTAGTTTCCACTTAAAAATTACTCCTCTAAAAATATAAATTTGGAACTACCTGACTGACAGTTGTTTAGAACAGGAAACAGATCATCAGGAGACTGATGGTTCAAAATTAAAAAGAGAAACTTAACTGCAGATAAAAATCCCTATCAATCTACCAGGTCTGCATCTGTCTATGAATTTTCATGTGTTGTGTTTGATGTGCCACTACCAAAATATATTTAAAAATGCTAATTAATTGGCTTTTATTAAAAGCACATAAATCAAATATTTTGTCAGAAAAATAAAATCTTTAATGTCTTTTAGTGCATGTGACTCTAACAGTCTTTAGAAACAAAGACAGTTTAAAGATTACTGGTAAAATAAAAAAAATCTTCAATATTTAGATATTTGGTCTAAATTATGCTGGTCCTACATTAGATTTACTAAATGCTTTAAGTATATAAACCACTTTTATTACTTTTGATAGTTTTTGACTTACCTGCTCTAGAGCCATTAGATACTAGATAAGGAAGGCCTGGGGACATATAGGATTAGCAATGCTCCCTAGTTATGCTGGAGAGAGTCAGAGGTTATCTGGAATTCTGTCTGGAAAGAGTCAGAGCTTATCTGGAAAGAGTCAGAGGCTCTGCTCCTGGTAAATAATTAAAATTGTTCACATTAAAAGTAAAATAACTTGGTTAAAAAAAAGTATGAGAATGTGTTTGTTTTTAAAAAAAGAAAGTAATTTTGTCTAATTTAGAGGGTTTAAGAATCATTTTAACTGAAGGTTTAAACAAGTTGTAGAAAGTTTATGAAAAAATTAGCCTTTTAAAGAATTCTGTGTGTGAGCAAATTGACTAAAATTAAAAGAGTATTATTCACTTTTTCCATAAATTGAATATTAAAATAAAAGCGGAGTGATCCAAGATGGCCGATTAGGAGCAGCTCAGGATTGCAGCTCCCAGTGAAAGTGCAGAGGGTGAGTGGACGCCGCATTTCCAGACGGATTTTTATTACCCCCAGACCAGGAGATTCCCAGGCGGAGCAGCCCCACGGGTCG
>CAUYQU010047131.1:0-45991 GCA_963574635.1 Cheracebus regulus | reverse complement strand
CTGCTGCTACGCGGCCATCTTGGATCTCTCTCCGCCCGGTGATGAAGTTTTTCTGTTTCTTAGTTTTCCTTTGGCAGACGCCCCTTCCCCACAGAGCTGGACCTTCCCGGGTTCGCTGTGCTTGCTGTGAGACTCTCAGTCTGCAGCGCTTCCAATTGCTGTTTTCCTTGTGGGGATGGTACCAGCCGAGCCCGTCCGTCCCGTACACTCCGCACCGGGAAGCGCCGTGCTGGGGCACCGGCAAAACAGCCGTGCCGGCCAAAAGAGTCACGCTGGTGACCCGTGTGGCTCCTCTGCCGGGAATCTCCCGGTCTGTGGGCAACAAAAATTCATCGGAAAGTGTGGCGTCCACTCCTTCTCTGCGCTTTCACTGGGAGCTACATTCCTGAGCTGTTGCTAATCGGCCATCTTGGATCTCTCTCCCACATGTACTGTTTTTTAAGAATGTATTTTTCTACTTGTTTGCTTTTGGGGAGCCTAAACAAAATTTCTTGACAAAACAAAGCACATTATTATTAGAGATAATGCAAGTTTTAAATTACCAAATATATTTGTATAGAAAGGAAAAAAGCCACAAAATATCTGTGAATTGTAGGAAATTAGCACCCTTGCAGTGCAAATGTCCTGAAACATTCATGTGGTGGCATGATCAGCTCTCCAAAGCTTTTTTTTTTTTTTGAGACAGAGTCTTGCCCTGTCGCCCAGTCTGGAGTGCAGTGGCATGATCTCGGCTCACTGCAACCTCCGCCTCCTGGATTTAAGCAATTCTCTGCCTCAGCCTCCCCAGTAGCTGGGATTACAGGCACGTGCCACCATGCCTGGCTAATATTTTGTATTTTTAGTAGAGACAGGGTTTCACCATCTTGACCAGGCTGGCCTTGAACTCCTGACTTTGTGATCCACCCGCCTCGGCCTCCCAAAGGGCTGGGATTACAGGCATGAGCCACCGCGCCTGGCCTCCAAAGCTCTTTAACTCTGACCCAGAACAGCTGTGCTCAGGGTGATGCTGCTGAGAGTCTGGAGACAGATGAGGACACTCCTCCCACACCTGCCTTCAAACTTGCACGTTCACCTGCATACTGGGACACACACTTGTGTACACACATGAAGTCCTTACACTGGAAAAGCCCCCAGTCCAGTAAGTGAAGTGCAAAAGGTGAATAAATAAGGATGCTCCAGGCAAGAGATGGTGCGGCCCACGGAGAGTAGGGGCAGGCTCACAGCCACGTTCCCAGGATGTGAGATGTCGTCAGGAGCAGACTCCAACAGACACTTGCCGAGCTGACTGACAAACACACAGGCAAGGAAAGGTGCATCTGGGGAATGGGCCGCCCAAGCAGTGTGACTCTACCACTGTGGATACAATAGCTTCCTCGTTCTTGGCTAAATCACTTTGTTCTGCTATTTTTGCCACGGTTGAGGGTGAGACAAGCTTTAAGTACATTTGAAAAGGTCTGTCTTAGCTGGTGAGTCCTCCTTCAATCAATTCTGTATTTTCAGGTGGTTCTTGAACAGAAGAAACTCTTCTTTCTGCTGCCGGCCAGAGCTAATGTGTCTGGTACCCTCAAACTGGATAGATTCTGTGAGGCCGTGCTTAGTACGTGCTGTGGGAGGACACCCTTGTGGGACCTAGGTGCCCGATAGCAAGAAAATTGCATTAAAGGAATGTCCCTAAGACCAGCTGCCAGGCCAGCTGTGCGGAAGCAAAGCAAGGGTTCTTTGTGGGCCGGTGCTGATCTGCGTAACAATTGCCCCGGCAGCACAAGCCAGGGTGCAGCAGAGAGCTGTCTTTGGTCCAGGCACTTGCCTGAGTGCATTCCTTTGTTTAAAAGGCATTCTTTTCTTGAAATGTGAATGATAAACCAGGAATCACAAAAACGAAATTGCTTACCTTTGTGTTTCCTTCCTCCAGTTCCACATGCTGCAGAATTACAGAAGTGGTGATTTTTGCAAAAGAACTTTTTTCTCTCACAGGAAAAAAAGCAAATGCAGCAAGAAATGTGTTTTCTTGAGCCAAAAAATGGATTCTTAGGCCTTTTAGAAACTGCCAACAACCATGCTAATAATTAATGACATGTTTAAATGCTTAGTTCTGCACCAGCAATGTTTTCAAGAATTCCAATCTCTTAGTTTTTTACAATGTTAGAGCTACTCTTGTGTATATATAGTCGACATCTGTATCCATTTTTGGAAGCTCAAGTTTTTGAGTGCATGCTACAAATTCTGGCCTCACAGATCATCCTGTAGCAAAGTTTTGTAAAGCTAAGATTTTTCTTTTCTTGTTTTTAATCTCTAATAGTCCTGAGAACAATCATGTTTCCCAGCTTTCCACTGAAATGTAATTTTTTTGAAGATACTGAAGATTATGATACCACATTCAGTCATGATAATAGGTATGTATTATGGTATAACTAAGTGGATCATAGAAATTATTAACTAGATAAAATTCAAAGAGAAGCCATCTGCTCAGGCAGGACAGGAGTGAGGCAGTGTCTTGGGAACATCAGGGCAGCCACCTTGGTGACTCAGGGAGGGTGCAGACTCTGCTGTGGACAGGCGGGGTCATTACCCAAGGTCGCCAGAAATGCCAGAACAGAAGGTCAAGTCTGTGTTCAGGTCAAGTGACAATCTAGGAACAAGGAGTGGAAGGTGGAGGTCAGGAGAGAGCGGAACAACTGCAGACTCAGCCCCACAGGACAACGGAAGGAAGAGCCGCCGCGTTCTTATGAGTGTGCTGGGGGTGGGCCTTGAACTTTGTTCTGTCTTAGCCGATTTCTGGCTGTCTGGTGTGTGAATGGGCTGCTCGCTCGTGATGGTTTGGGATCTCGCCCAACTGAACAGCATAAACAAAACCCACCTGTGCAACTATCTGTTATAAGCAGCCTTGTGGCCCAGGCTCAACACAGGCTCCTATTTAGAAAAAAGATCAAATGGACACCTAAAGTCTTGAAGTGAAACCTAGATCTCTAACGTAGGCTTGGGCGATGCAGGAATTACGTATCTTAAATGACACGGCAAGATTTCCCAGGATCTGATTTCGACATCTCTCTTGTGCTAGAAGGAACCCACCTGACACTCAGGCGCCACCCAGCAACGTGGGCAATGCCTCCTCTGCCCCTGGAGGACAGTGGCTGATGGAGGTGCATCCCCTCTTCACCTCCTGGCTGGATGATTCTGAGAAACACTCTCCTCCTTCCAAGGGGTTGGAGAGTGGCTGCTGCCCACAATGGTGCCCAGCTCAGGGACTCCTCTGCCATCTGGCTCCCCTCCGGCCCTGCAGGCCACCCTACTGTCCCCGCACTCCTTTCCCCTGGGATTATTTTCCAAATAAACTTGACTGAGCTCTCCAGCCCTGGTTTTGGGAAGGGAAACACAGGCCATGTGTCACATTCTTTCTGGATATTTTAGCACCTCTGGTTTACTGAGGCATATCAAAGCTTATCCAATTTATCCAATGAAGGTTTGTGAGACTGTGAACTTGGCTGGGGGAAACTGATCCAGCAAAGGATGGGCCGAAGAACACCAGATAATAGGTAGTAAAAGCTGCTATTTTGGCTTCCATGGAGTACTGAGCAAAGAAGACAGATCTTAGAAGGTCTGCTCTGAAGCTCAGCTGTGCACCATGCCCACAGTGACCACAGCTCGTGGCTGTCAATGCCCTGGACTTGCCTTCCATGCCCAGTGCCAGTATGCCCACTTTCTAGATGAAGAAACCGACATTTCAAGAGGATGAGGAGCTTGTTGAATGTGAGCAGGTAAAAGTCGGATATGCGGGAGTTAAACCCACCTGGCCTGCCTCAGGCTGGCATCCTCTCCACCACACCGTGCTGCATTGTCCACCCTCCAAGACAGGCCTGGGAGGCTCTTCGGGAGCTCACATTGTCATACTCTCAGAGAGAAACTCAAGCCATCCAAGGACTGAGCACAATACTCAAGACATTTTTGGTGTGAGCCATTAAGCATCAAAGTCCACAGGAGCTGGGAGCAGCCAGATGGGATCAGCCACTGGCATCTGGGGCATGTGAGCTGGACACGACAGGGTCTGCTGCACTCAGCCTCCACCCCCTTGAAACAAGAAGGCCCCGGCTGAGGAGAGACATCAGTCACAATCTTAGGTTCTAAGGGCCTTCACACCAGCACTGGCTTTGTGCCAGGGATCTAGACTTTGCCATTTCTCTCAACTTCTTGGAAAAAGCACCAGCAGCTCTTGCCTTGCCAACCATCTTTAAGAACAACGACCAGCCAGCTCCACTCAGGAGGGCACTGCCAGCACTCTGAGCCCACCGTTGCCTCCTACAACACCAGGCAGCAGATAGAACAGACTCGTTTCAGAGGTAAGGAAACCCAGGCCCTGTTAATCAGGATAGAGAGTGAGAGAGAGCTGCATACACTTGCCTCCAGCCCAGGCTTGGGGCCGGGGTTGGTAGCTCACATCTGCAATCCCAGTACTTTGCGAGGCTGAAGCAAGAGGACAACTTGAGCAGTTTGAGACCAGCCTGGGCAACGTGGCAAAACTCACGTTTCCGCATACACACAAAAAATACAAAAATCAGCTGGACATGGTGGTGTGTCTGGAGTCCCAACTACTCAGGAGGCAGAGGTGAAAGGATCACTTGAGTCCAGGAAGTTGAGGCTGCAGTGAGCCACGATTGTGCCAGTACACTGCAGCCTGGACCACAGCACAACACTCTTATCTATGTAACAAACCTGCACATCCCACACAGGTACTCCTGACCTTAAAATAGAAGTTTAAAGTAAAACAATAAATGTTTGCCAGAAGGTGTGGCAGCTTGCTCGGTGCCTGAGTGACAGTTCTTCCCAGCACAGGAGTTGGCTCACCGACCTCTGTTAGCTCTGAAAGTTCTATAATCTCCTCTGAGAGATAAGCATTGTTGAGAAGGTTACCCAATTTCCAAGACACTTGGCAATTTCTACTGTGTCCCATTGTCTAATACGTGACAGCTCCTCACTGACTTTCTTGAAAGTCTTTATTTCAGTGCTTTATCACAGCATATGAGATAACATTTCAAGCCACACAAACGGAATCACATGTAAGAGAAACTGCCCATTGTGTGCTGGGCAACGGAGGTTGCCTTTCTGAGCTGCTGCATCTACCAGGAGTGGGTGACATCCCTCTCATTACATACACATCCTGGCCCTGAGTTTCTTTTGCAAAGAAGTATAAGGCCCATTTGAACAGCAGAAACACTAAGAGGGGTGTGTGTGTGTGTGTGTGTGTGTTGGAGTGTGTCAAGAAAAGACAACAGACACTTGGGGATCTTGCCGCTAAGTGAGCAGCATGGGGCAAATCAATATAATGTTGTAAAATCCACTACATTGACTTCATGGTGTTCCTTTTTCTCTCAAACTACCCTCTTTCTTCAATAGACATCTATTTTTTCACACCCCAGTCTGATGTGGTTTGTTTTCAGTAACTGTCAACTAGTAGGTATTTGTTCAGCACTTGAGATGTACCCAGGCAAAGAGCTGTGCAAGTATAAGGGAGCCCACCCTGCAACTTGGAAAGAGGAGTTACATGTTCACTCCAAAACAGAGAAACAATGTAAAAACAGGAAAAAAAAAAAAAAAGTATCCATGCTCAACACATCAGCTGGGAGAGCCATGGTGTAAAGTTCTGAAGCATCTACCTGAAAACTTTCAAAGAATCAAGGGCATAGAAGGAGTCCACAAGCACTCAATACAGGACACGACTGCAAAGGCATTTTCTTCCTTTAATTTCTGCAGCCCTCACTTTTGGAGCTACAGCGGTGGCTGGGGCCACAGGTTAGGCTGCACTCTGCAAGGTGCCTGTTTGCTAAGAGTCCACTTTCAAATTCAAACAGCACCCGGGAGACAAAGGCGACTCCTGGCTGCTGCCCAGGCAGGTGTTCTCTTGTCAAAACAAAAACTGCCTCAAAAATCAATCCAGAGGCTGGGCAAGGGAAGGAGCAGTGACTTACAAGCAGGGAACCCGAGCTTCAGGCTACTCTTCCACATTGGGTGGCTGTGGAATCTCGATTACCCTTTTTAAACTTCAATTTCTTCATTTGATAATTGGGATCAATGACTCTCCACCTAAAATGGGTCTAACAGTGTCTGCTCAACGTAATGGCTTAGATGGAAAACTGCTTTATTCAGTAAAGGACTCTGAAACGGTAAGCTGCTTTGCTAAGGTGTTGTGGCATTTTCTTCCAAGTTGAGAAGTTCTGCTAGATGGGAGAAATGAATGGTGCCCGTTTCTGAGTGTTCCAGACCACAGGCTTGCAGCTCTGGGGATCTAAAGGAAGAAACATCAGGCATGCCTCGTGGGGCTGCAGACATGAAGACGGGGATGGAATTTAGGTGAACGCAAACCACAGATGGTACTGGTTCTACTAAACTGCTCCTCCTTCAAATGCCTCCTTCTGGCACCGAGCATTTCAGTTTCTCTTCAGGCTGTAGAGGCTCCCCAGAAGCCACGTCCCCTGAAAGGGATATAGGAAAGACCTCTTGTTCCTGCCACCACCTCTAACTCCTGCCCTGTGGAGAACCCACCAGGACACCTGAGCAAGGCGTAGGCCTCCTTAGGTCAAAGGTGGGTTACCAGTCAGGAGGGAGGGCTCTAGGACTGCTGGGACATGGAATCCTAGAGCTTCACCTGCTCTGACCACCAGGGCTGGAGCCCGGGGTGGCCGGACTGGGCCCTCGACCTAGTGTTGAAACGGGGGCGCACGATGCTTTTCTGTATAACTTTTGACCCCCTTTCTGGTAAATCTTTTTCTTCAGAGTTGATACTCTCTGAAATCTAGAATGAAAACACCACCGCCTCCCCTCCTGGACCGCAGATTGTCTTACCACCGCCCTAGTTTCCTTCAGTTCCAACTGCGGCAGGCCCGCCATGCGCCAACAACAGGCTGGCTCGGGGCTGAGGGGGTCTCTGGTGTCTGAACCCCGCTCCCGCTTGCTCCTCCATGGCTTAGCCGGTCAGGACTTGAACATTCGCCGGACGTATGAATTGGGTCATTTTGAACCTCAAAGCCGAACCGGAGCCTGGGGAGGCCTTTAGGACCGAGGAGAGCCGGGCAGCAAATTCCTGTCCTTCCAGTCCCCCGCAGCTATCCCCTGCCCGCGCATCTTTGGCCCTCACTTTGTCAGACACCGGCCCCAGGCCACCCTCCAGACGCGGTCCCTTGCTAAGGCCTCCCTGGTCTGGGGCAAAGTTGGTGGCCGCCTTCGCGCCGGCCGCGCCCTCCTTCTCTTCGCGGCCATCCTCCCCCGGGGCCCGCGCCCGCCGCCTCCAGCCCGCGCGTCCGCAGGCCCGGCAAGTGAAGCGGAGCGGCTCTCCCCCGGGCGCCCCTCGCCCAGCCGCCCGGCCCGGCGCGCGACGGGAGTCTCCCCGCACCCCTTCCTCCCCCGGGGGCCGAGAGGACTGGGCTCCGCCCCGGCGCCGCAGCTCCAGGCTCTCTCCGCTGGGCCGCCGCGGGTGCCCCACAACCGGCGCGCGGGGCAGCCGGGGGCGCTGGCGGCGAGCGCAGGGCGGGGGCAGAGGAGCGGCGCGGAGGGGAGGGCCGAGGAGGAGAGAGCCTGCGAGCCGAGGAGCAGAGGCGGGCGCCGCACCGCCGCGCGCCCCGCACGCTCGCTCGCTCCGGAGACTCGCGGGCGGCCGCTCGGGCGCACTAGCCGGGTCACCTTGTCCCGGAGGTAAGTCCGGGCTTGCCCGCCCAGCAAGGGGCGGGGGCGCAGTCGGGGGAGGTCCGCGAGCTGGCGGCGGGAGCGGGAGGCGGCCCCGGCGCTGGCGGGTGTCCTGGTCCTGGCTCCGCCTCGGAGCGCGCAGACCCGGCGGCGGCGTGGCGCCCGCGGTAAGTCCGGGTGGTCGCCGCGACGAGACTTGAGAGACACCGGTCGCTGGGCGGGAGGGGGAGCTGAGCAGGCGGAGAGGATGCTGAGGAAGGGGTCGGCGCTGGCACGGGCTGCACCTGGGCGCCTTGCCTCCCCGGGAAACGCGAAGGGGCTGCTGTGCGAAGTCGATGGGAGCTGGCGAGACCGAGAACCGGGAGCGTAGCGGAGCCAGACTGCCCAGCAGGGCCGCGGGGCAGCGCGCAGGACCAGGGCTCTACGGGTTCGGGCTGCCCCCGGAGTGACCCGAAGGATACCAGGCAGGGCTGGTGAGCCGGCCGTCCGCAGAGCTGGGGACCTAGGTCTGTTTGGGACTGGGAGGGGAAACAGACTGATCCTCCGAGCGGAGCGCCAGATACAGTGCTAGAGCGCTTGGTATGGGGAATCCCGACGGGCGACCGTGGCGGAAGCAGGGACTCCTGGAGCCCCTTGCCTCCAGCCAGGTCAAGACTTGGCTTCGAAAGCTGTCTGGCCCCTGGCAGCCGCAACAGTCGCTGCCCTGGAAGCCACAGCCCCGGCGCCGAGATGGGAGAGCTCATACGCTTTTCTGATTCCAATTTTAATCTCGCTTTTTCCTAGTCGTGATTTCGGCCTCTTCATGTGCGCTCTCCGGGCAGTGGGGAGGAAGGAATGGCTCGCTGGAGGAGTTGAGCACTTTCCATGGGGAAGGGGCTTTGGTCGCTGCGCGCTTTCTGCAAGACACTAGTAGAGTGCTCCGGCAGCCAAGCTTTGGGGAGGTGGCCAGAGGGGCCGCTTGGCATCTCTGAGAGACAAGAGGAAGGCGTCTTCTGGCAGTCCTGTTTTCCTCTGGGGGTTTCCTTGCACGCAGAGGCTTGGGCGCTTGGCACCCAGACTTCAGGTGCGCGCAGTCCTCCTGCGACGTCAGATTCGCTGGCGCCGCGGTGCTCCTGGCTCGGACTAATGCCTGCGCCTTCCCTGGCCACGTCCTGGCGTTTAGTGCAGCAGACGCCGGCCGAAGGCTTGGCTGGTTGGGGATGCGGGGGACGAGGGGAGCTGGACATTACCCAGTGGCTCGGTTTTCTGGTTAGAATCGGTTGATAGGGCGTGCGCGCGCGTCTGTGTGTCTGTCCGTCCCCTCCTACAGCCCTGCGTGTTTGGTATGAGTCCAAAGAAGGAGGTGGTGTGTGTGCTGCGTTGATCTGCAGCCTGTGGAGTGGGCAGCCTCCTAACAGCCCCCAGAGCCGGTCGACTTCTCCGTGCCAGGCTGCGACCTCGGGCAGCCGCGCCGGGGATCGGATGGTTCGCGAAGTCCTGGCAGCAGCCCGAAGTGAAAAGGAGCAGCCAGGAGGTGGGCGGCGGGCAGTCTGATGTCCATTCTGGCGCGGACAGGAAGAAACTGAAGTCGAATTTTTAGACGAATTGCGTGCTGTATGTTTGGCGGTGGTGTGGCCCGCCCTTTTGGAGATCCACACCACAGGTGTGGGGCCTGTGGGCCCTGAGGAAGCGCCCTCCCCTTCTTCCTCCCTCCCCTCTCTCTCCACCGCCAGCCCCTTTGCAAGGAGCAAGCCTGACTTGGTAGCTGATCGGTGCCCTCTCTCACCCTGCCCCCGTTTCCTGCAAGAAAACGGAATTTTCATAATCAAGAAGGCCTTGTTAAAAAAAAAAGAGAGAGAGAGAGAGAGAGAAAGAAAAGAAAGAAAAATGGAGAAACCTATTTTTAAACTTTTTATTATGGAAAATTTCAGTAGTACCCAGTGGCAGACAGAAAATAGTGCACCGAAGCCCAGTCACCATCTGCAGTTACCTTTTGGAGGCCTCAGAGTTTTGGAGGCCTTGTTTTCTTAAGTATTTTTAAACTCATTCCAAAATGCTAAGTATTGGATGGTATGTTAATTAGCTCCATTCGGTCATCACACATTGTGTATGCATATCACAGCATCACTTTGTACCCCGTAAACATATACAATTATAATTTGCTAATATCTGATAAAATAAGCTAATTCATTAAAAATACTAAATTGCTTTGATATAAACTTCAAAGAATAAACCATTCCAGGCTCACTTCACCTCTAAACACATCCCTCTGTATCTCCAGCTGATGACATTTCATTTTATACTCACCTATCAGAAATGTGTTTTTAATAACCCCATTGGAGTATAGGTAATATTAAAATAAAAATGAAGGCCCCTCCATCTCCACTTTAGGATAGAAGAGGAAAACCTGCTAACTTTCCTTGAGGTGTGCAGGGGCGAGATACTGAAGACGGAAGACAAGTCCAGATCCTGGGGAGAGAGACATGTTAGCAGCAGGACCAGACTTACCCTAATCATGCAGGGCAGAACACGATTCCGGCTGAGCCAGGATAGGCCAGATATTTTGTTTTTCGTAAAAAAAGCTTTAAAACTCAATTCATAAATTATAAGCAATTAATTTCTTCCGCATTTAGCATTGAGATAAAGGTGCTCTGCCAGCCTTGACTCATCTTTCTCATTATTGTTAAATCATATTTTCTGGGGAGTTATTACTATTATCAGAGAACAGGAAGTTATTTTCTTAGGTAAGTTTTCTATCTGAGGCACTCGTCGGTGCTATTCTGAGGTTCATGGAGATTACTGAACATTTCATCGTTTAATTAGAAAATGTTTGGTCATCCTCCAGGTCACACCTGCTCTGCCCTCTGAAGAGGCTCTCTGCTTGCTGAGCTGTGATGTCTAGTGTGACTTCTACTGGCTGGAGAGGCACAGCACTCAAGGAGGCCGTGGAGGCTGTGCGAGGGGACACCCTCCCTCCACCAGCCCCTCCCGCCCTTCACACCTCTGTGCTTTCCTTTACATAAAAGCAGTTCCTAAAAATTGTCAATGACGTTCTTAGAGGAGTCAGTCAGACTTTTGAATACCTTTATAAAGTGCACTATTTAAAGGCATCCTTAGTTAACCTTTTGTAAGGTAAATAACCATCTTGTAGGTGAGCAGTTTTATGTCCTCTTACCCCACCCCCGAATAAAACCTTGTCTTTCCATGACCCTAGCTTGGCCCTGTATGCCTCACATTGGCCTTTCAGACCCTCATGCACACTGGAAAAGGCAGGTTCCATCTCAGAGTGAATGTACTGCTGTGGCCCATAGTTTGAACAGATGTCATGTTATCAGCAAAATTATCTGAATGTGTGGGTAAATGTGGCAAGGACTGAAGTAGGGGATATTTATTTGACAGCACTAGCAAAACTTTGGGGATAAATGACTAGCAAAATGGCCTGTTGTATCAGTGGAAAGTTGCATAAGGTCATTTTGGGGCAGTGCATTGACAGAAGTTTTTGGAGCCGTGGTGCTTGACCCGGCATCACTACACTAGAGACATTGTGTCAAAATCTCTAAAAAGCAGAACTATGCACACGTTAGTGATAGGCTGACCAGGTCTCTAACCATGTCACCAGAATTAGAATAATGAAGTTGGCAGCCGGAGGGTTGAACAAATGTGATTTTTCAGCATTCTCTGTGTAAGATGCCCGTTTTGAGTGATTCCTAAGAGTTTCTAAACTTGTGTTCAAAGAGCAGCTGCAGTATCTGGGGTACCAGCTCCAGTTCAGTGCCCTTGTGGTTGCTTTGCTTACGTCCAGGCAGCATATTGGATTGTGCGGGGAGTGGAGGGGGGCGCACCGGGGAAACAGGCTTGCAGAGTGTCTCCTGCTCCCTCTTTCCCCTTGGGCCTTTCCTGAGTGCCAGGAGCAGACATAGGCTCCAGACTCTGGAAGGTCCCATTTGTTTTCTCAGAATGCCATGTGAATACAGACTTTACCCAGAGAAACACTGAGACAGTGAAGAGTCCTCAAATCCAGTGTCTTTCATTTAATAAACTGTGACAACCATAAACACTTGGTTTTCAAAATACTGGAAAGAAGAATATGGTTGAAAAGACGCAATCTCAGCAAAGTGACATGGTTTGTCTAAGATCATTCAACTAGCAAGCAGCAGAGCCCAGAGGCTGGAGCTGACCACCTGTGGTCAGCAAGAGTGAGGATCGGGACAGTGTGTTTGCACTCGCTTGAAGTGGACAGGCACGTGCATGGGAATGTGCTTAGGGTGATTACATAGCCATGTGGGCTCAGAATTTATAGCAACGTATGGGAAAGGCATATGAGAAATAGCTTAGGAAATTTATCTTTAACAACTAAATTTACATTCATGTTACATTATAAAACCTGTATGATGCATTCTCTAAGACGGAAACATTTTTAGTACAGATTACCAACAAACCACCACCCTCGGTTTATAATACGTGGTGATTCAAGATGCAAGCATGGTTCATATGACAAAATCTAAATCATCATAAACTATTGTATGATAAATGACCTGTTAAATTACCAAAAACAAAGGAAAATAGAAACACTAAAGAACAACAAATAAGCTTTGGGATCAAAAATAACTGTTAGAACCAAAAATAACAGAACCAGGAAACATTATACACAGGTAGAAAATAATAAAAAGAAAAGCTGCTTCCAAAGGCACAATGCAGGGGATAACTTCGCCTGTTTACTTGCATAAAAATAATTTAGGAGTTCAATTAGCATTATTTCAGAGAGATGGGCCTTTTCTCTGGAAGTTGAAATCAATGTTCACTGTGGAAACACTTTTTGCTTTGCTTTTAGTTCTTACCAGAATCTTGTGTCGATAAAATTCATTTTTAAATACTGGGCTGGCATTTAGAGAATGAGTCTGAAGGAGAGAGTACTTGTGTGAATTTTAAACTGGGTCTTTCAAAACGTGCTCACTTAGGTTAAATTTCTATTTTGAATAATCTTTATGTCTCCAAGAAGTTCAGTTGTAATCTATCACTTGACCTCACTGGGCAGGCACTTTCAGATGCTACTTCCATCTCTTTCTTTCTTATCTTTTCTCTCTTTCAGAAAACTTGAGTGTCCAAAACAAAACTAAACAGCAAGCACATTTCATATCATTAGAACCACGACAGTTTTATTCCATTGCCTCAACTTTAAACTACAGATCTTTCTGAAAGGGAGATGCAGTAATCTTACCTCAAGTACATTTGGAACCACCCCTCCACACCTCCACTTAGAAAAGCAAATGAATGAAATGTTACAGAAACTCACTCTTCTGCCATGCCTATAACAGGCAATTTTTAACTTCTTCCTATAATCTTGGTCCTCACATGTTGGTGGTACAGACCCTCAGCTGGCGTGGGTCTGAGATACAAGAGTTTGTTTCTGAAGATCCTTATGGGAAAGTCCTGTGACAGTTTCCCAGTGAAAACCCAGTAGCCATGCTGGGGGTAGGCTGAGGCATCAGCTTTAGGGTGGGTCCCGGGGAAGCCCACCTCATCCTACAAAAGATTAGTACCAGTTCCACTGTGAATTATTGCAGTTTCTAAAAGTGCATTTAATAAAACCTATGTGTTTCTGTAGCCAACCTTCATGTCTGACATCTCAGCCTCAGCCCATCACCCATGTGACTCCTTCATAAGAGACCTTGTTATGCCTTGAGTGTCCCACGGGATAGTGGCAGTTGAAAGAGTTGAGATGTGCTGGGTAGTAGGCGTCATTTCTGAGATGCTGTCTAAGCACAGGGGCTGGCCTGGGCGGGTAGTCATGGGTGATGACTGTCATGGATTGACTGCAAGAGCAGCTATCTGCCGCAGATCTCCCGTGGAAACCCTATTTTCATGAGGACCTTGGAGAGCACCCTGTACCAGCAGTCCCACCACTCCTTGCCCAGCCTTGGAATGCTTTCAGATATCTCGTGCTTATGTACCATCCTGGTTTTACTTTCCTTACATTTTCATAGCGCCTTTGCAACAAGTGGCCACAACAAAGAACTATGAGCTGTCTAATGACATAGTATCTTTTTAATTTTTTTGAGATGGAGTGTCACTCTGTCACCCAGGCTGGAGCGCAGTGGCATGATCTCAGCTCACTGCAACCTCTGCCCCTGGGTTTAGCTGATTCTCCCACCTTAACCTCCTGACTACAGGTGCGCCAGCACACCCGGCTAATTTTTGTATTTTTAGCACAGATGAGGTTTCACCATGTTGGCCAGGCTGGTGTCGAGCTCCTGACCTCAGGTGATCTGCCCACCTCGGCCTCCCAAATAGCTGGGACTACAGGCATGTGCCACCACGCCCGGCCTAATATGCATCGTATCTAAACAGATTTTCTCTCATATACTAAACCCAGAGATACAGTTCATTCATTTCAGGACTCTAATAATAGTTTAATACTCTAAATTCCCTCACAAAGACAGGTTTTTGTTGAAAGCTAATTTTAAGTCAAGGGAAATAATCTAAGTTTATTCTCTGCCCTTCATTCTTATCGTGACCTGTAAAAGCTATGGATATTAATATCACACCTTTACACCACTGTCTCACTCTGTTCACAATGGGATCATCCTGGCTCTTGCCAGAAGCCCCTCCTGTCTGCTCTGGACTTGCTGAGGGCCTGGCAGCCGCAGCACAGCTGCCCCACTCAAGTGGCCTGGAGCAAGGAGGGTCCTTTGTCCAGCTGCATCTCGGTCCTTCTGCCATCCGCTATGGCCCTGCTCGTGTGGGTCCTCTTGTGTAACATTCGTTGGCACACTTGCTAATCTGAAAGTTCTGGGTGTAGGTGTATTAGCTGTGAATTGGAGCCCCGGATATATTTTGGGACATCACAGTCTATTCTAGAACCATAGAGATGAAATGTGTCTGTTGACTCAATATGTGCTGAATTCTGTAGCTTCCTTCCTTGCCTGTTGCTAGACCTGGAGTGTCTGATTTGCCACATACCTTTCCAGGAAAAATATGCGTCACACTCTTGGGACACAAAAATGAGTTTGTATCCCCGATTCCAGCAACGGTTCTGTCTGCTGTTCTTCACGTGCCTACAGGGCCAAGCAGCACAGGGCCACTGAGTGAGTGCTGGGGTGAACGGGTGGCCCTACCATCTCTCCGTTGGTGTTGGGCCATAGTCTGGCCTCAAACACACTCTTTTTTCTTTTTTAAGCAGAGCAGGGTCACACAGGCACTTCCCTCCTCCCTAAGCATTCCTGCGTCCCATTGACTGTCTGCAGTCACCCATCTGTCCCACCCAGAGTCTGGCACCGCAGTTACCAGCCAGTCTGTTCTGCTACTCCAGCCTTGCCCCAGGTTCACCTAGGATTGTAGTAGCCAAACTCATAGACGGTGGGAGCAGAGGGCTTCCTGATGGCCTCTGGACCGGAGAGTCAAGCTGTAACCCATCTGGGAGGGCCCTGCCTCTCTGTCATCTTGTTCTCCAGCGACTGCAAAGCCTGGGTACCTGCAGAGGTTCCTGGGGTGGATGGGGCACACCTCACTGCCCCTGGCTCCAGTGTGATTATGCAGTAGGCTGGGCCAATGCATGGAAGTGGGGTAGGGAGAGCCATGGCTCTGGGAGGCATTTGCCCTTCAAGGGAGATTGAGGCTGGGGTGCACTGGGAGGGCTGATGGAGAGCCCACTGTTGGCCGAGGGAGGGACCTCGGTCACCAGCCCTTCTGCACGGTCATAGCTGTTCCAAACTGCAGGTGTTTCTAACCTGTCTGCACTTAACACACAGACATGGGCTTCCCGCCTTACCGACCTCAGGATTTGGCTCTGGGATAGACAGGAACTCCACCCTGCAGGTGGCTGAGCATCTTCTCTTGGGTAGAGCCAGGTATGCTCGGCGCCTCGCCACAGAACCACCTGGCTGCCCTAAAAGGGTGGCCCTGCTCTTCTGGTCTAGATGAAATAGAGGTGAGCTAAAGAATTGGGGGGAAATAAAGGGAGCTCAAACCCTAAGGGTCAGATTAAAGTAGCGGGGCCTGTTTGGATGTTGTCATGAAGGTGATTCAGAAAGACCAGCAGCTTCGACGATTGGTGCCTTATTGCTTCAGTGTCTCTCTCAGGGACTAGAGTGGCAGCGCCAGGCAGGGTAAGGGAGGAGGCCCAGGGGGAGGGGTGGAGACTAAGCTGTGTCTGTTACTCCATGTGACTCCCTCAGTGAGCTCCCCAGATGCCCGTTTGACACTTGGTGGAGTGAAGAGACCCAGAGGGCTTCCCCGACACGCCGTCCAAGCTCACTGTCTGTCAGAGGCAGAGCCAGACACAGGGACTCAAGTTTTTAGGGCTTGTTTGCTTTTGTGTTTGTTTCTAAAGGGCGTTTTTCTCACCCACCGTGCTCGGTTTTCTTAGCACGCTGTCTGGGACAGTAACACAGCCTGTGCCCTGTGGACAAACACACAGACAGCTCCAGCTTCTAGCAAGCCCCAAGTAGGACACGACATGATGAGGACATTTCTCCATCTGTGCTTTGGGTGGTCTCTGTGGAGGAGAGCGCCACAGCCAGTCAGGGGCACCCATGGATGAGGGAAGGCCCAGGTCCTAGACCAGGCCAGGAGTCATGTACCTAGAAAAGTCCAGGAGAACAGAAGCTTCCAGCAGAACTTGCAGGCAGGCAGAGGGAAAGCTGCATTCCTGTAATGCCAGAGGCTCAGGCATTTAGAGAGAATGTCGGATTGAACTCCATAGGACAGAGGGTCGACTGTCGGACCTCCTGGGCACTGTGTTCTCATCTCCATCCCAGCATAAGGCCTTTCCCAGAAGACGGAAATGTTCTTTCTCCATAGACACTGCCCAGAAATGCTGATCTTCCTGGAATTTCTATTCAGAGCTTTAAATATTACAGAACATATATTTGGTGAGTTGGTCTCTGCCAACTGTTCCAGCCTCTTTTTAAGACCAAGTTAGTGCCTAATTAGAGTAAAAACAAGGATGCAGATGGCTTCTTGGGGACCCAAATCAGAGGGCCTCTGTCTCCACCAGAGCCTGGCCCAGCCCTGGAGAGTGACTTGGGAGCCCCGTCCTGACGGGTTCTTCCGTCTCCTCTAAGACCTTCTCCCCCAGCCCTTAGCTTCTTCGGATTCTGGCCCCCAGGCCTTCTCTGTCAGAATGGGGTGGCCCCCAGGGGCAGGACTCACCCCTACCATCTAAGCTATCCTGTGGTGCACAACTGGCTGCTTGATTTATTTTCCTGTCCCTAGCCCTTACTGAAGGCCATCTCTGGACATTGCCTGGGGTGGCAGCCTCAATGAACCCATTCTCTGTCCGCTCCCTCCAGCCCCTTGGGCTTCCCTTCCCATGTGCCTTCCTCTGATCATGATACTCAGTAACCCAGGAATCCACATCGGAAACTCCCTCAGCCTTTCGCTCCTTCTTAAGTATTTCCTGCCTCTCTCTTGCATCTTCTCCACCCTTGGCCCCGTGTGGACACTCATCTCCTGCCAGATCATCACAGTAGCTTCCTGCAAGCTCTCCCTGCCTGCTGCCATGTGCCTCTTGCGTCCAGGACCGCCAGGAGAGTGGGCTGTCTAACGTGCAGATCCACCTCAGGCACACACTCTCCATGGTCCCTCGTGTACATGCGCGCGCACGCACGTGCACACACACACACACATACACACACACACACACACACTACGTGGCCCCAAACCTCCCCATCTGCAGCTGGCTGCCTCTTGCCTCTTGCTAATCTCCTCCGAGGTTCAGAGGCTTAGCTTGGTCATCACTTCTTCCCAGCACCCTTCCTCCAAGTTTGGCGTCCCCGCTTTTGGGCGTCCTTGGCACCTGGACCCACTCCAGCATGGGCATGGCATTAGCAGAACAACCAAAGATGAAAGGTCTACAAACCTATATGATGCTGTTTCAATCAGAATGCCAACATTACACTGCCTTTTGAGCTTGACAGTATTATTCAAAAGTTCACGAAAGAATAATCAAGCTACAATACTACATTTTTTTTCAGTGAAGAAATAATAAAACAAAGTGTTAAAATGACATTAATTGACCTCAAATACATTAAGATGGCTACTGTCAAAAAAAAAACAATCACAGAAAATGGCAGGTGTTGGTAAGGATGTTTAGAAATGGGAACCGGGTGCACTGCTTGGGGAATTGTAAAAGGTTGTAGTTGCTATGGAAAATAGGATGGAGGTTTCTCAAAAACACTAAACATAGATTTACCATATGATGCAGCAGTCCCACTTGTGGGGATGTATCCAAAATAATTGAGAGCAGAGTCTTGAAGAGATTTGTGCATGCCCATTTTTATAGTAACATTATTCATAATAGCAAAAATGTGGAAGCACCACAAGTGTCTATCAGCAGATGAGTGGGTAAGCAAGACGTGCTCAACGCATGCAATGAAACAGGATTCAACCTTGAAAAAAGAAAAATGCTGTCATATGCTACACCGTGATGAACCTTGAGGACACTATGCTTAGTGAAATAAGCCAGACACAAAAAGGCACACACGATATGATTACACTTCTATGATATACTGAGAGTTCTCAAACTAACAGGCAGAAAGTACAGCAGCAGTTGTCAGGGTCTGCGGAAGGGGAGATGAGGAGTTATTGTGTAAAGGGTATAGAGTTGTGTAAGTGCAAAATGAAAAGTTCTGGAGAACCCTTGCACAACCGTGTGAATATACTTAGCACTACTGAACTCTATACTAAGAAATGGTTGACAGTATGTAAATTTTATGTTGTGTACTTTTTGCCACAATAAAATTGGAAATGTAAGATTCTAGTTATCAGCATGTAGTTAACAGGCTATTCTGATTTTCTACTGTTGCATAACAGACTACTTCCAAACTCAGTGTTCATGAATCTGTGGGTCAGGAATTTGAAAGGGCACAGTAGGGACCGCTTATCTCTGCTCCATGGCTCTTGGGGCCTCAGGTGGGAAGACTCGCGTGGCTGGGCTCACTGGAAGCCTGGACCAGGAGCACCTACACGTGGCCTCTCCCTGAGTTTCCTCCCACCATGGTGTCAGGGCGGTCAGATTTCATATGCTGAGGCTTCTGCTCTAAGAGTGAGCGGGGACACAGTCAAGGCTGCACACTCTGCTGATCCATCACCACAGACACACTGGGTCAGCTGTTGGTTGTAGCCAAGTTTCTGAGCCAGCCCAGAATCAAGAGGCAAATTAGGCCCCACTTTTGAAGGGAGGCATGTGAAAGAATTTATGAACAATATATTCAGTCTGCCATGCAGACAGGTAGGTCAGACAGAGAGCTCCGAAACTGATGCCAGCCCCAAGAGCCGAATGAACGTGTGGGGAAGGCGGCGTGGCAGCACGGGGAGAGCTGAATTAGCCTGGAGCACTGTGGAAGGAGGCAGTTGGGATATAAAGTCAATTTATATCTCCCCATTTCATAAAAAGTTCTGAATGTATATTGAAAAGCATTGGTAAATAAATATTTTTAAAGCATGAATAAATTCAGCCTGAATATCTTACCAGTAATCCCAAGTGAAAAAAATGATTGATAAAGAGTAAATATATGTTAAACATTCTGTATAACAGGCACCATAAACAAAATTGGAAAGCATATAATAAACTGGAAACAAACATTTGCAACAAATTAACAAATGCTCAATAATCCTCACAGAGCAAATGATAAGAAAACACAAATAACCTTATCAAAAACTGAGCTCATGCCATGGAGAAAAAGGTGAGAAGAAGTGGAAATGACTAAGAAATAAATACATGGAAAAACATATGTTCATCTTTACTTGTTTTTGTTTGTTTTTTTCTGAGACAGAGTTTCACTGTCGCCCAGGCTGGAGTGCCGTGGCACAATCTTGGCTCAATCCTGGATTCCAGCAATTCTCCTGCCTCAGCCTCCCGAGTAGCTGGGATTACAGGTGCATGCCACCACGCTTGGCTAATTTTTGTATTTTTAATAGAGAGAGAGTTTCATCATATTGGCCAGGCTGGTTTTGAACTCCTGACCTTGTGATCTGCCTGCATCAGCCTCCCAAAGTGCTGGGATTACAGGCATCAGCCACTGTGCCCGGCCGTGCATCCTCACTTGTAGTGATGAAAACGCACATTAAAGTTAGGGAAGACACATCTTTCCAAAACGATTGCCTAGCTTCAGAGATCGAGTTGCTCAGTAAAGGCAACCTGAGGCGGCCTTTGGGGTATCTGGGGAGACGAACCTCTTGTCTTAAAGGTTTCTGCGAAATGTTCATTGAGGTTCTTCCCCTATATCACTGGCCCCATAACAGAACCACTAACACATTTCGAAGATAGACGCAGAATGTGTGCATCTTGACTTCAAATAATGAACTTTCAGAGAAAAAACTAAATGCCTGTCCAAAGGGGATGGTTAAATGTGGTGTAACTATAATGATGTTCTTAAAATAATGATTATTTTAAATCCCTGGCCCATTGGCCAGGGCTGTGCTGGTTACGTATTTACGTGGATGAATGTCCATGGTAAACTAACAAAAAGCTAGAGGAACGTATGTTAAACGTTTGTGTGAATATGTTGTTCCCTGGGAGTGAAGTTTGAATATTTGTTCAGAGAATTCTTGAAAGCTGCTCTCCGCATTGCTGATGGTATGTAGCCATGAGTAGTAGAATGGAAATAGCAGCTTCCATGGTGTTCATTTTCTATGCATTGGTATGATTTGAATCCATAAGAATAAATGTGTTGTTTCTGCAGTTTAAACAACCTACTTAAACACGTCTTTCCTTTGGAAATAGAGGTCTGGATGTAGCATTTTGGCTACATGTTCATACCTGATTTGGGGGAAACAGCAAGCCTGGAGCATCCTAGAAGTTGAGTGAAGGGTGTCTGTGCCGCGTGTGCAATGCACGCTGTGGTTGCAGTGTGAAGCAGCAGGAATCTGAGCTGTGGGCACTCAAACGCATGCAGAGAAAGGTGTGCACGTGTGGGAAGGGACTGCAGGAGACGCCAGTACCACCGTGAGAAGCATGTGGATTTCATTTCCTACGCTATGTTTTTCTAATGTTCAATTTGATCATTGATTACTATTTTGATTAGGAAAAATCCCTATAAGTTTAGAAATTATTTTGTCCTCTCTCTCATTTGACTGAAAATCTGTTTCTTAATCATATTTTATGTTCCCATGTCCTAGGCCCAGAGCCTAGCACACATTATGTTCTCAGCCGATGTTTGTTCTTCCTTGACCTCTTCAGGCACCTCCCTGCCTCTTGAAACAGCATGCTCTGCATTCCCACCCAGGACTCCCAGCCTGAGGAAACCCCTCTCCTCTGAGCATGCACGTGGATGCTCCTGCCCACGGCTGGCAGTCTTGGCTCTAGGCCCCACAACAGTGGATACATTTCCAAGAGTAGTTCATTCACCACGTATTGAGTACGTGCCATTTGCTTGACCTTGTGGCAGACCCCAGAGACAGAGATGAAAGGCTTTGGTCCCTCATGGAAGAAGGGCGTTCAGAGGCCCTGACTGGTGTGTAGGGCCTCACTTGGCTTGACATGGTGCCAGTGGCAGTACAGGCAGGCACTGGGGCCGCAGGTGCAGGGATGCTGTGGCAAGTTGCAGCCAAGACTCAGAATGTGCAAGAGTTAATAGCCTGGAGGAGTAGAAAGAAGGGGTCTTCTCGGCAGAGGTCACAGAGGCCTGCGGGTACCTAGGAGGTGGAAGTTGGACGTGGCTTCGGAACTCATTCTGCATCAATGTGTTTACTGAGATGCAGGTGCCCACACGAGAAACAACAGGTGGGGTCAGACAAATTCAAGTCCTGGCTATCTTTTGCTGTGCAGATTGCCCCAAAATGTATGGCATGAAAATTGCTGATGGTTCGGAATTTTGGAGGGTTTGGTTGGGCACATCCAGCCCCATTTTCCCATGCAGGTGCCGCCAGAGTGTATCTGGAGCCAGAAGAGTGGGAGCCTGGGGCTACTAGGGATCCAGTAGTGGGAAAAATGTCAGCCAGGTAACTGCAACCTCAGGGCCGCGGCACGTGGTCTCCCTAGGTGGACGATACTGGGCTTCCTCACAGCCTGGCAGCCTTGAGGTATTCAGCTTCGTAAAGGGAAGGTCAGGGCTCCAGTTGTTCAAGTTTTCTAGTAAAAGACAGGTGGCGTGGACTTTTCTGACCTAGCTTCAGAGGCCTGGTCATGTCACTACGGCCACACTCCTGTTCAGGGTGAGTCTCAAGCCCACCGTGGTTCAAGGGGAGGGAGGAGAGACCCCATGTTTCACTGAGATGAGTATCAGGGCCATATCCAGGAATAGATGTGGGATGGGAAGTAGTGTTGTGTCCACCTTCAGAAAAGATGATCTGACACAATGCTGAAAAACAAAATACTCCAGTTACTTGCTCTACACACAGTAGGTCTTTAGATCACAAAATAATGAAAAGTAGAACCTTTTGTTACCAGAAATTTATCTAGATCTATTTGTTTAATATCTGGATTTTCTAGACTGCTGTGCTTTGAGTATAAATTATTCGTTCCCACCAAAACTCATGTTGAAAGTTGATCCGCAGTGTGGCAGTGTTTGGAGGTGGGGCCTGGTGGGAAGTGTTTGGTCACAGGGGCAGATTCCTCACGAATGGCTTGGTGCTATTCTTGAAGTAGTGAGTTCTTTCTTCCTTGAGATTGGATCAGTGCTACAGCCAGAGTGGGTTGTTATAAACCAGGGTTCCTCCTTCCGTCTGCGCTCTTTCCCTGCATTTCCAATTCCCTTTTGACTGTCTGCGCCATGTTATGATGCAGCACAAAAGCCCTTACCAGAAGCCAGGGCCATGGCCTTGAACGTCCCAGGTACAGAACTGAGCTAAATACACCTCTTTCCTTTATAAACTACCCAGTCTGTTACAGCAAAACAGACTAAGACATGTAGTCCTGATTATTTTCCAATGTCTGTATAAATTCTTAGTGTGTCAAATTGTTCTTTAAAAGTATATTGTAGAGTGTGGTGCTATACTTGAGTCCATCATGCAGCATCTGGAACGTGGATTGAGAGCACCAGTTTTGTTCATTAGATGGATGCCTTCGTCATTACATAAGGTCTTTGGAATTTTGTTCAGTGTTTTCACTGAAAAGACAGAAGGGAAAAGTGGGAAAAAATCAGAAGTTTCAGGTCCTTGTAGATCTAGTGACTTCTCCAGACTTATGCAGAAATCAGTGGCAAAGCTAATTTAGATATAATTTGGACACAGCTTTTTTTGGCCTCCCTTCTTTTTTTCTTTATTTTGTACAGTAATATCTCCTTTAAAGAAAAAGCTCTTTTAGCAAGTGTGTGTATACAGCTTAGAAATGGTACCTCAACAGATGACAGAAGACTGAACATGGCTGAGTGTTATTCAGGAGCTAAATAATGCAGTTTTCCATACCTGGAGGAGTCTGGAAGCAGGAGCTGCTGACTCAGCGGCTCAGTGCGGTCAGAGCTGCATCTCTGGTCCTTGTGGCCTTTACCTCCTGGACCCCAGATGGCTGCTGCTGCCCCAGATATCACATCTGAGGTTAAGGCAAGAAGTGATGAAGGTGGACAGAGCACCCCCAAGGAGACATCTTTGGCCCAAGCTGTGTCTTGTGGCCACTCTTGGTAATAAGATAGTATGGGGTACAGGTGAGGATTTAATGAGGACTTAAGCCTTCCAGCCTCCAGGTGAAGGTGGGCAGGGTGAAGCACTGACATCCAGCCGTGGGTCCCCCTCTCAGCCAGGGAGTGTCACCTGCCTGTCAGTGACAGGTGTGCCAAGGCCTATCACAGGGGAGGTGTGGGAAGGGAAGACTGGGTGTATTTGTGAAATCAAAAGAACAGTTAGCGGTTTGCTGGTGGGTGTGAAGTTGGGTGTGGTGTGTGGGCAGGACGGCACCAGAGAGGCAGCAAGCCCGGGCCTGGGCTGGGCATCCAGGTGGAGCTCCTGGGCTGAGGCCGTTGCTGCTGATCTGTGGACTTTGAGTAGTGCAGGTCCAGAGTGCTTCTCACATTTTGCTGCATGTTAGATTCACCTGGGGATATTTAACAATTGGTTTATACACAAATAATATAAAGAATAGAAATGGAGTTTAGTCCTTAACATTAAAGAAACAGCTGAATCAGTTTTGCTTACTGAAATATCTGTTCAATCAGCATTCCTCAAACGCTAATGCATGCACATAACACCTGGGGATTTGCAGGCATGAGGCCTCTATCCAGCGGGTCACTGGAACACAAGAGTTTCCATTTCTTTTTTTTGAGACGGAGTCTCGCTCTGTCACCAGGCTGGAGTGCAGTGATGCGATCTCAGCTCACTGCAGTCTCCGCTTCCCAGGTTCCAGCAATTCTCCTGCCTCAGCCTCTCAAGTAGCTGGGATTACAGGTGCCCGCCACCACGCCCAGCTAATTTTTGTATTTTTTGTAGAGACGGGGTTTCACCATGTTGGCCAGGCTTATCGCAAACTCCTGACCTCAAGTGATCTGTCCACCTTGGCCTCCCAGAGTGCTAGGATTACAGGCATGAGCCACTGCGCCTGTCCGAGAGTCTGCATTCTTAACAAGTGCCAGTGATGACAGTGCTGCTAGCCTGCAGGCCACACTCTGAGCAGCCAGGGAATCACGGGCAAGGTCGTGGGAGAGGGCCGGTGGATGTGGGGTGGGGCATTTGGGAGTAGCTGTCCCTGGCTGGGCCCTGGAAGGGAAGAAATGGCTTCAGCTGGAGAGGCCAGCAACACAGAGCTTGCAGATTCACCTATGGTTTAATTTGCCTTAAGTAAACTTATATAACCTGGATTTTGGGTCAAGAAATATAATATGCTTAAAATTTATCTTATGTAACAATATAATAAAAAATTTTCACCATCCTTTTATTTAAACGTTTGGAGGTAGGAAATCAGTGCTGCACTTGGCAACTGCTGTGTTTCTGGGTTTACCGAGGTCAGTGTTGCAAGAGGCACAGCAAGAGCCCAGGCTCGCAAGGGACGACGGTCCAGACGCCAGCTCTGTCCCTACAGCCCTGTGTCTGTGCTGAGCTGTCTGCTTTGGTTCCTCCATCTCTAAGAGAGAGGAGCGCTGTTATCTCAAGAATGTGAGGTAATGCCTTGCAAAGGGTCCAGGGCACCTTTTTCATGCAGTGGGACTAAATAAATAAATCCGTATCCACATGGAAATGCCCCCCCATGCACACACGTGTGTAAGTGTACATGTATATGTGTATGTATCCATACCCATCCATGCGTGCTGATCTCCCTGCCTTTGGGAATATTTGGCCCCACGTGATGTGTTTGTAACAGAGGCTAGAACACTTCCTGTCACCCTGCTGCACACAGCCCTTGGCACTGTGACATCGCCGCAGCTCTTGTCAAGAAGCAGAGTCCCCCTCTCTTCCTGGGATCTGGATCTGAACCGACCCCATAACTGGCTTGGAGCAGGACAAGGAGGTGAAAGTGGTAACAGGCCCATTCTGAGGCGGTGCAGCCAGCAGCTGTCACTCACTGCCAAACACGTCTGTGAGGCTGTCGTGTGCCATTCAGCTCCAGGTGATGACTCCAGGAGAGACCAGCCAAGAACCCAGCCTCCCAGTTCAGCTTGAGCTGCCAACCTGGAAAATAAAATGACTCATTTTAACCCACTAACTCTTAGGGTGGTTGGTTACATGGTAAGTAATAACACATGGCTAGAAAATAAATGGACTAGAAATATCTGTGCATAAAATTCTATATTTACACCTTACTCAACAGTACAGCCCTTGAGTAAATGTTGGAAGGGAATTCAGCTGGTCATTTATTGCTCCTTCAGAGAGGAACTGTGGGAAATAATTCAGCCAGGATCCCGGCCTCTGTAAAAGGGAAGGCACCCTGCGAGGTGCTGCATTCGCCCTGAACCAGACATGAGAGCCACACAGGCATTTCCCACTGGTGCTCACGTGCAAAGGGCTTCGCACGCTGCTTTGTGTGGTGCCCCCTCCTTCTTTTCAGTGTTGGAAGCCTGTTTGTAACTCACTGTAGCTCTCGCTGCCTGGAGGTGTGCTGAGAACAAAGCTAGACCAGCTGGACAAGCCCCAGAGTGGGGAACGGAGGGAACAGTTCCTCTGCCTCAAACTCTCCTGCAGGATCCACACATGAACTGATGAAGGACGGAATTCTGGCCTGCCGTGGCCAGTGGGCGTGGACACTGGAGGAACCATCCCTGCGTATCACATTGGCTCCTGCCCAAGAAAGGTGAGTCCCCATTAGTTCAGCCTTAGCCAAGAACTCTATACCCCAGGCAGACCCATGGTGTCTCATCAGTGAGTGAAGCGGGACCAAGGTGTGAGTGTTTCACAGAACAGAAGTTGAATATGGAAGAGACTTACTGCCTGGACTCAGCTGGAACACCTCTCCAGTATCTGCTGGTGTCCTTAACGCCAGGCCTGGTGCCAGAACATCCCGAGTGCTCAGAGGAGAGGGACACGCCTCGCTCCACAGCTCTGGAATGGTGTATCAATCCTGGGGTTAGGATTTTCCTCCTGTTCTGTGTGAAAAGCCTCTTCCCCCATTAGTCATCGTTGCTTACTGTGACTGAGCCCCGTCCCTTGGCCTTGGCAAGCCTAAGCTCCTGTGGAGGCTGAGATTCCTGCAGGTATCCTGACCCAGAACTGGACATCCAACTTCTTTTAGAAGGCAGTGTTCTAGAAATATAGAGGCCACTTTCACATCTGTATGCAAGCACACACACACACTCATGGGGGCACACAGACACATGCACACACTATACTCAGACACACAGACACATGCACGTATACACTCACATGGACACAGACACATGCACACACAGACACATGGACACACGGACACAGATGTATGCACACACATGCTCACAGGGACAGGCACAGACACATGCAGGCACACACAGACACATGGACACATAGACACAGATACATGCACACACACACAGATGTATGCATGCACACACAGACATGTGGGCACAGATATAGATACATGCACACACACACACACATGGACACATAGATACATGCACACACAGATGCATGCCTGTATGCACAGACACATGGACACATACATGCACACACACAGACACATGGACACATATATACACACAGACACATGACACATAGACACAGATACATGCACACACACAGATGCATGCATGCACACACAGACACGTGGACACAGATACAGATACATGCACGCACACAGACACATTGACACATAGATACATGCACACACAGATGCATGCATGCACACACAGACACATGGACATATATAGATACATGTACACACAGACACATGGACACATACATGCACACACAGACACATGGACACATAGACACAGATACATGCACACATATGCATGCATGCACACACAGACATGTGGACACACAGATATAGATACATGCACATACACAGACACATGGACACATACATGCACACACAGATGCATACATGCACACACAGGCACATGGACACATAGACACATATACATGCACACATATGCATGTACGCATGCTCACAGACACAGGCACAGACACAGGCACACACAGACGCATGGACACAGATGTAGAGGCATGCACACACACACACAGATGCATGCATGCACACACAGGTGGACACACAGATACAGATACACACACACAGACACATGAACACATAGACACAGATACGTGCACACACACATGCATGCACACACATGCTCACAGGGACAGACACATGCACACACTGTAGTCACATGACCACACACAGATACATGTATGAATGCACACATACATGCTTAAACAGACATATATTCACCACATACACAGGGACACAGAAATGCACACACAGACTCATCCCCTGACAGTAACCTCCCACCTCTGTGAATGTCACTGCTGCAGGGAGGGAAGAGGGAGTTGCCAGTGGGGAGCCAAGGGCCTCCAGCCAGAGGACAGGGTGTGGTTCAGGGACAAACTGGAGTGCCAAGTCAGGGAGAGAAGTGCTGACTGCAGCCCCTGGAGTGCGTTAAGAAGCCCTATGGGCTGTTCTGTGTCTTCACCAAGCAGGCCTGGCCACCGGTGGCTGCAGTGCCTCGGAGCCATGGGTTCAGCTGGTGAGGGTGACACATGCCATCTGTGTGTGGCCCCTGAGCTGAATCCACCACATCTGCTCTCACAGATAACAGAAGAGAGTTGAGGGGAGTGCAGCCAGGGACAGGGGCCAGAGAGGCACCCTCCAGGGTAGCTTTGGAGCCCTGCACCCATTCCTGTTCCACCTGCACGCCCTGGGCAGTGACGGGAGCAGGGCAGAAGGCCCAGGGGAGTGCGTCTGAGGGTCCGGTTTGTTGTATAGGGATCAGTGTGTTTCCATGCCTGAATGAGGAACACGCAGACCAGTTCCCAGAGTACTTTTTGTAAAGCTCGTCTTTGCGGCTTCTTGATTTTTATTTATAGAGAGCTATTTCACCTAAAATAGCAGTTATGCCTTGCCTATGAGCCCACGAGGATGGGATTTTCTTGTGGCAGTTTAGAAATGAAGAGAGGCCTCGAAGAGGGGAAACTAACAATTCTCATGGGAAAGGTGGGCTGGGCTGGCGCAGGCAGTGGATGGGGCTGGGCATAAAGGAGGCTGTGCCCGGGGCTCTGCTGCCGTTGTGCCCGAGCTTGGATCCTGACCCGCCCCCCGCCCTTGGGAGATCATTCAACCTCTCTATGCCCCAGTTTTCTTATGAATGAAGAGGGCACACCTGTTACCCCTCCATGGTGTCGTCAGGGCGATTACCTGAGATGAGAGAAGTGCGGAGCTCAGCAGGATTGGCACGAAGCAGGGGCTGGCATGACAGGTGTGGCCAGGACTCCTTATGTGGCACTTTAGCCAAGGCTAGCACCAGGGAATGGGCTGATCGAAGCCCTTCATATGGCAGGTGAAATAGGAACCTGGAAGCGCCAGGCTCCAGGGCGGCACAGAGGAGGACGGGCAGATGCCAGTCAGCAAGCCAAACCCCACAGTCTGGAAGAGCGGAGATGGATCGAGGGAGGAAGTGAATCCCAGAGGAGGGGGCCTGGGCCAACGTTTCAGAGCCCAGCAGCAGTACTGAGCCATGTAGGGAAGTGCCATGGAGTCATGGCCCCTGGACTTCCTCGTGCATCTGATCTCTGTGGCAGGTGAGGGCTGGCCATTGAGGTCCAGGGCCAGGAGAGGACAGGCCCCATGGTGTGCAATAACCCCTAAGGGATTGATAGTAAAACATACAGAAAGTAAAGTATGGCTAGCAAGCCCCACTGGCTCGGTGCTGAAGATGCTAACGGATGGCTGCAATGCGTGTGAGGTCACCTGCAATCTACTGTGGGAATTCTTCGAAGGTGCAAGTGGTGACTTGTGGAATACTTAATAAAGTTAGGTAAGAGTTGCCCTTGGAGAATAGAGGTCTCTACAGGCTGGGAGAGGAGCCAGGAGAGGACAGGACGCCGAGTCTTTTGCAGGGCCAGTCACGCCTGCACAACGCCAGTGCACTTGCCACAGGTTGACAGGTGCAGCAGATGAGAGAGTGGCGAGCCTCAGATGCTATTGCCTTGATGTTATTAGCTCCAGATTCTGACAGTGCAGGGCCTGGCCCAGGGCACAGCCGCACACAGGGTTAGCAGCATGCCTGCTGCAGGAGGGAGTGGCCTTGTCACCAGCCCCATAGCAGACCCAGGACAGGGTCCCTCACATTCCTTATGCCAGGGGATGTGACATATACATCCCTCGGTGGCTTCCAGGTGCAGACCTGACACTGACAGTGACCTTTCCGTCGAATGGCAGAGTAGAAAATCCAGCCCTAACGTCGGCAAAGGACACCAGCTTGACAGCACTTTGGAGTATTTGGAGGAAACTAGAAGTGTGCTTATGCCTCAAGACATTTCACTGAGTCACGAGTCTCTGGGCTCCTGGGCACATCAAGTTTTGTTTCATGCACTTTCTGGGAAGATAATAAAATGGAAAATGGGAACCTTTCATCAGGAAGCTGATAGTTTGCTTCCGTGCAAGTACTCTTTGGAAACCAAAGCAAAAACAAAACAAAAACCATAAAAAATACAAGAACAAAAAATGCTGAAGATAAGTGGAAGGGACGAAAATAGGACTGAAGCAGAGACTTCCCTGGGGGCGTGTATTCTGTGAAGTAGGCATGTACCCGACTGCTCAGAGGCCCCCACTAACAGGTGACCCAGCCAGAGGCTCCCGGCTGGCTCTGTGTGAGCAGATCCTCCCATCCCGTCGCATCCGCATCCACAGTGAACCTCCAGGCACTGTGGGGACGCTGGGGAGAGCCTTCTCCATTCACACCCCCTTGGAATGTGCCCACCCCTTTTCGCTGGTTCTGGTGGGCTTTTGATTTCTTGTCAGGGTAGGTGCTCTGCTAAGTAGCCACAGTGAACACAGAAAGCAGCCCCCAAGCCTGGCCTGCAGGGAGAAGTGCTAAGGGGTGGCTAGGAGATGGGGAGGGTGGGCTTGGCCTGGCTGCCTCTGCTCTCTGGTTGAGATCAGCTGCTGGCCACCACAGGGGACATGTGCATTGTCATGTATCTTGGGAGAGACTTTGGTGAACCTCCAAGTTTCAAAGGAAAAACAAAACCTCACAGTGGCTCCCCTGCAGGATAAAGGACAGCACCGCCTTCTGTTTTCTTCAGAGGCTGGTTTGAGCCAGGTTTGCATAATCCATCGCCTAGCGCTGAGCTGGGGAGAGTGCAAGAGCAGCTTCGGGTCGGATGCTTACATCTTTAGTGCAGTTCTCCCAACGCCCCACCATCCCCACATTGCTGAAGTGTGAGGTGCTTCCGTGGCCACAGGGCTGCCCAGGGGAGGAGCCCAGCACCCAGCTCACCGCCTGCACACCCAGGCCCCCTCCTCCGTCTTCCTTCTCCTTTACCTTGCCACTCCCTGCATCTGGCCAAAGTCTCACTCTGTCCTTCCACCTGAAAGCCAAATCCTTTAAGCAAAGAGCTGACACATTTTGCAAAGTGGCAGGAATTCGAGGTGCGGATGCACAGGATGCCGGGCACGGCTTTCTATGAGATTAAAGCATTGGTGGGGATGATCCTGCTGGGTTAATTTCACTAATGACTGGAGAAGGGAAAATCTGCAAGAGATTTCAGGCAGGAAAGGGATACTGAAATTCAAGGCCATCAAAGTATTGAGATGCCCTCAGAAAATTTAGGGAAGCCCTTGAATATTTCTGCATAAGTCATTCTCTTTCCTGTTTCTGTCAAAGTCAATTTTGTTGGAAAAGTTACACAAGCAGACCTAAATGACACTTGATCATTTTTCACTCTAACAATTAGCACATACTTATAATTATAATCTAAACCTTGTTAAAAGCTAAATGAACTCACTTTCCTAGTTGTAGGTTTCCTTTTTTGGCATGAAGCTAAACTGGCCCTTGTGTGTACACACACACATGTGCATGAGCACACATGCATGCCTGCGCACACACGTCCATGCACAGGCATGCACACACACATACTTGAGCACACATGTATACAGGCACACATGCATGGGCACACACACATCCATGTGTACACATGCACACACACTATGGTGAAGTTTGCTTCCTGGTTTAAGTAGATTTGTTTGAACTGCATCTTTCCTAATATTAAATATACTTGAGGGTTTGGAGCTGCAGGCTCCAAGAGGGGGGTGTTTGTCTGGTTTTGTCAGTGCCCCGTCAGCCAGACCTGAAATCTAGCACCTAGAAGGTTCTCGAATGCTCAGTGCAATTGGTGAGCAGTGGAGGGCGGTGGAGGAAGAGCAGAGCTCTGTCTTGACACTGTAGTGTGAGAAGCTTTACCCCCACCCTCAGGAGACCACTGGGCAGCCTCAGTTCAGAGGGGAGGCATGGCTGGCTGCTGGGGGCACCACCAGCATTGGGAGAGCACTGAGCCCCCAGGCTGGCTGAGCTCACTAGGTAGAGAAAAGGAAGAAAAGGTGAAGGAGGGTCTTGGAGTCATCCCAAAATGTGGAGGCTTGGAGAAGGCCCGGCCCTGAGAGCTGGGGAGAGAGCTGCAGACACTGGCCCTTGAGAATCCTGGTGGTGACAGCTCAGCTAGGTGCATCCGGGCCACACCCCTGCTCACTGGGTGTCGGGAGGGAGGAGTTGGGAGAGGACTGGGTTTGAAGCAGAGGCTTCACCAGCAAAGTACAAGGAGGGCAGGGAAGAGGGCTGACGGCGGCATGATCTCTGTGAGTGCAGGTTGGGCAGGATGGCAGGGCAGCGTGTGGGGCTCGGAGTGTGGGGGGAGCCAGTGAAGAACAGAGGACTGAGGGCTCAGTGTCCAGGAAGCTGCTGAGGGCCTGAGCAGGGAGGGAAGCGGAAAAGAGCAGCCTCAGAACCACACAGCTGGAGGAGCTGGAGGGTCCAGGGTGACTGTGGTGTAGACTGCTCAGGAGAGGGAGCAGGAGAGATCACAGACGTGGGGTGGGGCGGGTGAGGAGATTGAGAAGCCAGCTCATTGGTGGACTTTGAAGTCACAGAGAGTGGCGTAGGCATTGGTGGCTGAAGGGACAGGGTGCCTGGCGCTGATGCCGCCAAATATCTGTGAAGTTGAGCCGTGAGAGATGGGGAGGAACAGTATGCAGGGAACAGGCCCTCCGGAAGGGGTGCAGGCAGCCGGGAGGGTGGCAGGACTAGTGGCAGCGGGGACCGGGACCCTTAGGACCAGCCTGCTCACCCTGCCCCTTTTCCCTGCAGAAGGCTGGCCTGGCTGCCCAGAGGAACCCCTGCTGTGCTGGCTTCAGGGCCCTCAGATGTGGAAGGCACCTCCAGGCTTCTCGACGTCCTAAGAGAGGAGCTGGTGGTCCTCTCCCACTCTGATGGGGGCCCAGAAATGTCCTTGGTGCCCTGGCAGGGTGCAGGGCCCCCTCAGCTCTCGGAGCTTCTGCATCAATATAGGACCCTCTGTTGGGAGCAGCTCCCACGGCCTAAGCCCAGGTCCTAGGTTCTCATTCATTCTATAACGGTGCCCTGGCCAGTTAAAAAGTCAGAACCTAGTTATAAGAACAGTCAGTAGTGCATCTGCGGTAGTCATGGTCATTAACAGCTGTGTTTATTATGCTTAACACTAAATTTAAACTAAGACAAGGATACGGCATGGTACTATGGCCATACTCCTCTACTAGAGTGGGATTTGCCACTTAAACTTTGTGACTTACTTTTATGACATTCTCAGGGACATCACGAGGGAGAGTGGATTCCCTGTCAGCTGTTTCTGAAGACAGGACTACCCTCGACGCGGGCCCTCAGCTCACTTCTGACCTGCCCTCTGGTCTGTCCCTGGCTTGCTGGAGGCCAGCCACTCAGCCACTTTTAGAGGGTCACCTCCCCAGTCACTGCACATAACACTCAGACTTTATTGCCACCCCCACCCCAGTTTATCACTCAGGCATCGCCCCAGTTATGGTCCCAGCCTCCTTCATCCAGTTCCCCAAGCTGACCAACGCTCTGTCATGCGATGGCAGTGAGGCCGGGAGTGTGGCCTGTGGTCTGGACCAGGAGGGTGGCTGTGATGCTCCGCTGCCCCCTGCAACAGCGACTCACGACCCACCCCCCAACAGCAATGGGCATGGCCGGAACAAACACGCTAGAGAACACCCCTTATAAAAGTGCCTTGGGGATTTATATAGACAGAATGAGGATCAAGTCCTAGGAACAGGACGTCACTTTCTTCATGCGAAAAACAAGAGTAACTGAGTTCTAAAGTTGACGGGGATTCGCATGCGATCACACTGGGAGGTGGGCCAACCCCCTGGCCAAATGCTGGGTAAAGAGAGCTGCCTGGGAAATGGAGGTGGTTATTATTTCTGTATTTAAAAACTGGGGTTGACTGCATGTGTCAGGAGCAGCAGGAGAGGGACCCTGTCCCTCGCGTTTCTCCGTGGATGTTAACGCGAGGATACACTGGGTTCCACCACACTGACTCTGTGGCTGAGTCTGAGAAGTGTTGCCATCTAATGATACTCAGTTTCCAGTTCATGAGCATGGATATCTCTCCATGCATTTAGGTCTTCTGTGATTTTTTCCAGTGAGATGTCTTGTAGCTCTCAGCATACAAATGTTTCATTTCTTTTGTTAAATTTAATTATTTACTATTTTATCCTTTTTGATTCTCAAAGCATGGGTTTATATAGTGGAATAAATGTGGGTTTTGGTGTTGGGCACACTTGGATGTAACTCTTACTGACCAGGTTTGTAAGATACTGTTTTTTTTGTTTTTTGGTTTTTTTCCTGAACATTTGTTTCCTCATCTATCAAATGGGCATCAAAATTAACTTCTACTTGGCTTGGTGAGATGATCATTTGGGATAATGTGTATGAAAATACACAGCACAGTGTAGTAAATATTGGTTTCCTTTCCCAGATAGCTTTACTTTTCCCAATAACAGTAAAGCTATTATTATTCTTTTACCATGTAACACCTATCGTAACACTAAAGCCAGATATCCCCAGAGTTGGGGAAGAAAAAAAGATCTGTTTGCCTTCACTTTAATACTTATATATATATATATGATTATTTATTAATAATAATATATACTAATGCTTCCAAATATAAATTCCACACTCTGTAGGGTCATCTTTGGTCAGGCAGGGCACTAATGTTCAGACGGACATGGCTGACAGGACCATCATTTTAAAAGCTGAGCTTTAACTAAGCACATTCCAAATATAAATAATTTATTTATAAATAAATTCTCAATTTCTACCCCTTACCCCCCAAAACCCTCCTGGTACCCTTGAGTTTCTAGATCCAGCCTTAGTAGGCTTATTAAAGAGTTTTATATCTTCATAGTAGCACTAATACCATTTGCATAATTTACTATTTCATTGCTAGCTCATATTTTCTTAGGAGACAGGATTTTATCCTTCTGTTCTTATATATTTGAAATGAGATGACTGATGTCCAGGTCCTGTGAATCAAGTAAGTTTCTTCTGCTTCTCTCTCTCTCTCTCTTTTTTTTTGAGACAGAGTCTGTGTGTTGCCCAGGCTGAGTGCATCGGTACAGTCTCAGTTCATTGCAACCTTCACCTTCTAGTTCAAGCAATTCTCATGCCTCAGCCACCCAAGTAGCTGGGACTACAGGTGTGTACCACCAAGCCTGGCTAATTTTTGTATTTTTAGTAGAGATGGGTTTTCACCATGTTGGTCAAGCTGGTCTTGAACTCCTGGCCTCAAGTGATCCACCCACCTCGGCCTCCCAAAGTGCTGGGGTTACAGGTGTGAGCCACCATGCCCGGCCTCAGCTTCTCTTAATTCAGTATTTGTTTTCTTTTAAATCACAAATTGGCTTTTTGGATTTCAGGACAGTTGGGGTCTTGGAAGGGATTGGCCTAGTCTTCTGTGTGCACTGCACTGCTCATGCCACACAGACAGGAGGTGAGAACGGATTGAGAGCAGCATTTCTTCAGGAGCCTGGTGTCTCTGCCCAAAGTTAAATGGATACAGGGTCTTCTGGGCAACCCGGGGGCCCACTGCTGTTAAAAAGAAAAAGTGGGAGTTGGTGAAGAATGTCAGCTACAGGGCCTGAACAGCAGTTTAGCTCATGTCCCCAGAGCGTATTTGAAAATCGTGCAGTACTCTGGTTTTGTATGTGATCTGTGGGATCACTTCTGCCTGAACGAGATGGAACACAACGGCCAAGTACTGACAGTAAACAGCTTTTCAACCTGGACTGTCAAGATCCATGATCTTACCCTGGAATCTCCACACAGGGTCTCACACAGAGCAGACTTGGCCATCAGCCAAAGGCACTGGCAGGTTGTTTAAATAAAAACCGGAATATAACAGCCCTCATTCCAGGGTGGTTTCCCACATGCTGGTCTCACAGCCCAGACCCTGATGAGGTGTCCAATCAGCAGACTCTTTAAACAAAAACAAATCGGCCTACTTTATTGAAGTTTGATTGACACACAAAAAGCTGTGCATGTTTAATGTATGCAACTTGAGGGGTTTGGACCTCAGTGTACACCCCTGAAGCCATCAACATACTCTATGCCATACACCTATTAATCACTTCCAGAAGCTTCCTCCCACCCTCTTCATTTATTATTATTAGTAGTATTGTGATAAGAACACTTAACATAAGGTTTACCCTCTTAGCAAAATGTTAAGTATATATTATATAGTACTTAAAATTTTGTACTTTAAATTTCTACGTTAGCCATAGGTGCTGAGCTGCATAGTAGCTTGGGGACCTTTTCATTTTGTGTAACCAAAACTTTGTCCCTCTTGACCAACGCTTCCCATTCCCGTCTCCCACTCCCTGCCCCTGCCAGCCACCATTCCACTCTGTGCTGCTGTGAGTTTGACTGCTAGATTCATCATGTCATATACGTAGATGTGTCCTTGTGTGTCAGCTGTGTTCAACTTAGCATAATGTCCTTCAGGCTTGTCCATGTCACAGATGTCAGGATTTCCCTCTTTGGTAAGGTTGACCAGTGTTCCATTTCCATGATGTGTACACCACCTTTTCTTTCTTCATTCGTCTATCAGTGGGCCCTTAGGCCGCTTCCACGCCTTGGATGTTGTGAAGAATGCTGCAGGGAACATGGGCATGCAAGCGTCCAGAAGTACAACCAGAAGCAGGATTGTCAGGCCATAGGATACTTCGAGTTTCTATTTTTTGAGGAACTGTTTTCCTCAATGGCTGCACCAGTCAGTAGACTCTCAGTAGGCACTAGTGTCACCTGTTTTTGTTTGTTTGTTTGTTTGTTTTGAGACGGAGTCATGCTCTTTTGCCCAGACTGGAGTACAGTGGCGTGATCTCAGCTCACTGCAACCTCCGCCTCCCAGGTTCAAGCAGTTCTTCTGCCTCAGCCTCATCAGTAGCTTGGATTACAGGTGTGCGTCATTGTACCCAGCTAACTTTTGTAATTTTAGTAGAGATGGGTTTCACCATGTTAGCCAGGCTGGTCTTGAACTCATGACCTCAAGTGATCCACCCACCTCAGCCTCCCAAAGTGCTGGCATTACAGGCATGAGCCACTGTGCCCGGCCTCGTGTCATCTGTTTAAGGAGAGATGGGAGTCTTTCCTGATCTAGTTCAGCCGTGAGTGGTCAGAAGAGGAATAGGACATGCAGTTTTCTGTTCTCATTCTCAGGCCCAGTGGCACAGTTATTTCTGGTAGTGTTTAAGGATAATTAGCTCATATTCACCACCACCCTCCTCTGCTACCCAGGCAAGGCTGCACTGCATGTGTCCATAAATGACAATTAGGGTGTTTACGCATGACACAGGAGAACTACCAACGTGTGCCAACCTGTGGTGGCATAAATGCTTATAGCAACTAATGTGGACTAGAAGTGACAAGTACGGGCTGAGTCGGTGCCTGCCCAGACTCACTGGCTTTTCCAAGAACCTAACTGTGCACACAGTGGTTTTCCAGGCTGTGCCCACGCAGAGGCTGCTCACTGGTGGGAGAGAAGCAAGAAAGCAAAAGTGTTCTTGATAAGGCAAGGAGCAACCACTCTCCCATCATGTAAAAACTCCATACAACACAGTGAAAATCTTTATGCATAGTTGATAGCAATATATGTAAAGCTGATTCCTGATTATCAGCCAGGGGAGTAGGGATAATAGATGCCCTGTAAATCATGCCAGTAATTCTCATGATTCTAATGCAAATAGCTGCACTGAGAAGTGCCATCATCACATCATCACTCTGTACCCACTCATCTCCTTGAATTTAGTGAGAAGTGAAATGACCAAAAGGTGGGCATCAGGAGAGGGAACCCAAAGGAGGCCATGGCCAGGCTGGGTTTGCTGCCAAAGACTCAGCCTCAGTTTCTGTGCATCTGTGGAACAAAAGCATCAGAACGTGCTGGCAACCCTGGTCCTCTCAGTGATGGTGACGTTCGATTTATGCATGTGTATCTCTCAAATGACATTTTAAATGATGGCAAATGTGGCTCCTATGTTTCTTTAAAAGTGAATATATATAATTCACGGATGTCATTGATAGAAAATGGCAGAAAAAATAGAAATACCTTCTATGCTGCCAATGAAAGGATGGAGTACCTTTCTATCAAGTGCTGTTTTCATCCTTTTTGCGTAAGTTTCCACAAAACATTGAGCTGTTCGGGCATTTCAGTATCAACTTAGAGAGTCAGCTGTTTCTAGTTGGAAAACAAAAGCAGATTCGTTCTTTTCCCTTCCTCCCTCCCTCCCCACTCCCCTGCTTGCTTTCTTGCTTGCTTTCTCATCTGTCTGAATTTGAGTGACGTGTGCCATGCTCGTTGCAGATCATAAAACCCAAGTGTGCTGCGTGCAGACACCATGGCATTCTTCTTTCGACTTGACCTCATGCCTGACTCCACAGCGTGCTCAGTTAAAACTTTTAAAATGATGGTCCTGTCAGCCATGTCCATCTGAATATGCCCTGCCTGACCAAGGAGGACCTTACAGAGTGTGAAATTTATATTTGGAAGCATGTGCTGTGGAAGATTCCTTTCCCATAAAGCAAAATAAATTGCATTTATAATCTTAGGCTGACAAGGTGTGTGCACGACTCTGGGGGAGCCCTGAGGGAAAGTTTTCTAATTAGTGAAGAAAAATTGAAAACACATGTGGGATGGCTGACCAACTCTACCATATAAATACTACAAGCACAGGAAATGAAGTCAGGAAAAGAGATTTCTTCAAACTGGCAAGCATACTAAAATAATCTGAAGCTTTTAGAAAATGAAATCTACCTATCTACTTATCTACCTATGTAGATATTGTCTAGCTACCTATGTAGACAGCATATTTACATATTCCATCTATTTTTGTATATTACAAAGTTTATTTTGTACTTTATATATGTAGTGTGTGCTTTGTACATTGTACTTGTGTGTATAAAACTCTTGAAAATCGCGATTCCGCTGGGACCTAAATGCTGTGCCTGTGGCTTCCATATCCTCTGAGGCATATACAGGACAATAGCCCCAGATGACAGTGAAGACAGCATGTGTGAGGCGTTCTGAGCAGCAGGAGTGGAGTCCATCGATCGAATCTGTGAGTCCAGTTCACAGATACTGTTGATCACCCTTCAAGCTTGTTTCAGGCCCTAAGCTGTGCTGTGTCTATCCATTCATGTGGCAGCGTTTCTGATGGGAAGCCTTATGGAGCAGGGACTGGGGACAGAGGTTCCAAGGCCATGCGGGTTGTGTTCAGATTCCAGCCTTGACACTTATTAGCTGTGTGACCATCAGCAACATACTTTGCCTCTCTGTACCTCTGTTCCCTCTTCTAGAAATGGTGGTAGTAATATAACGTCCAGGTCACAGGAGTTTGAGACGTATTTGATGGTGAGGTGCGTGGTTGGTCCCCGTGCTTCTGATATTATTTATCTGCCACGCACTGGCCTCTGCCTTACAGAGTTAAAGAAGCAAACACTTGTGGTGTCTCATCCAGGAGCGTTTTATGCACCAGAGCAAGTAAGGCCAGTGCCCCAGGTGTACCCACTGGGCGCTCACCTCTGTAGGCCCTGAGCTGCTTCTGGCTGACACTTGCGGCTTTCTTCCTGGGGATTCTTTTCCAGCAAGGGGAGACTGCTCCACCCAGACCAGGGCAAGCTGAGGGCCAAGAACGAATGGCCCACGAGCAGCCCTGGGCCAGTGGCAGGCAGGAAGTTGCTGAGTGGATGCCCCCATCCCGATAGGTCTGAGTGCAGGTCCTCCATAGTCCCCAGATGTCCCCCCAGGGCTGAGCCCCAGCAGCTGGCAGCAGCAGCTGGCTTAACCGCACACACCTCTTGCCTTCTGTTATCCACCCTTCTTGCCCCTACCCAGTGCTTTCTGAAACCACCTCCCAAATGAACTGTGTACATTCAGATCCTTGTCGCAGGGCAAGCTTCTGGAAGGTCTTGGGCATCATCCTGGATGCAGTAGTCAGAGCCTTGTGGAAGTGGCAGGCCTGTTCTGAGTCATCTGCTTTCTTCCCATCACTAAGTGAATCCTGCCCAGTACAGGTGGCGAGCAGGGCTTCATGTGTCACGTGGCAAGCAGTGTCTCTTGGGAAGAGTCTCTGCCTGTGCATTGATGCTGCTCTGATTCACAGAGCCTCGTCCTGGCCTCTCCAGGATGAATCACACCCGAGGCACAGACAGGAACAAATGTCAGGGAGACAGAATCTCTCGGAATCCTCACCAGTGAATCTTCCCTGCAGAGTGCTGGGAAAGAATGACTTTGAAACAGTCATTTATTTAGCACTGGCAGCGATTTCAGTGACTTTTAAGAGTTAGTGTCATTCCATGGATGTCCCATTCAAATCTTTGTTAAGAACATGCTAATTTACTTTCCTAGATCAAATGCACATCCTCCAAGATGCATTACCATTTGGCTTCTGGTTAGGATGGTGTGAAGGCCTTGGGCTGTCCTCTCTGTTACAGGAAATAAAAAGCAAAGGTCACTGAAGAAGAAAAGAGTGCCAGCACTGATTCATACAGCGCCTGCTGATGCATCTGGAAAGCGCAGAGCGCTGACAAGGGAGTTTCGTCTTTTTGTTTATGTTAATTCTGCTTTAAACTCTGGTAAGTTGAGGGATATGAGCTTCAATGCAAGTATGTTCAGTGATCATTCAAGATGCCATGGCTTGAAGCCCCACACTTCTAAGTTTTGAGGGCCCTTTATCTGGGATGCATGAATGGACGGATTCATGGTCAGGGTCTCAGAAGCTTTGTGGTCTTCAGCTGGTTTTGGGAAGCAGACCGGGCCCTCATTCTTTCTTCTCTGTTGCTCCTTCCTGAGGACTGTGGGGGAAGGCAGGTGTACCCTGCCAGAAGGTGGCTTGCGATGCCTGGAAATAAAGCTGGGAATGCATTGCTTCTGCACGGTACTTATCATGCAGGGCAGGGCAGACAGGTGGCAATATAACAAGATTGGCTAACCAGCTAACTAAAGGCACGGGTGGTCCTAACAAGGTGGAGGGAAAAGATGAGGCAAAGTGAGATTACACCAAGAGGGAGGTGAGTACCCCACATATATTTTGGTGTCTAGAGCTGGCTGTATGCTCAGCAGCAGTGCCGAGAGGGAGACACAATCAGCAGCGTGACTCATAGTGTCCGCACGGTAAAAATAGACCAGGGGCTCAGGAGAAGCTCATCTACTTTTGCTCTGATAAGGGATGCAGAGCTCTCATAGAAGCAATGAGCGTCATGCCCCAAAAAGCCCCACTGGGAATGCCTCCCCAGCCCCCCAGCACTGCAGTCCCCCTGACCCTATGCTAGCTTTCCAAGGCTCTTATCTACAGAACTCACTTATTGAATTCATGATCTCAGCCCCCCGGCGCTCCAAACCGCCTGACCCTGTGCCAGCTTTCCACGACTCTTATCTGCAGAACTTACTTATTGAGCTCATGATCTGCCTGTCATGCTTAGGTGAAGTGTGAGCTTCACAAGCACAGAGGCTTCCTCGGGCTGCTTCTCTGACGCCCCCCACCAGCACTGAGAGCACGCCTGCTGCAGGGTGGGTGCTCAGGCATGACTTGTTGAGTGACTGGATTGAAGACATTTCATGAGGATTGCTGCTTACAAAGCAGATCCGTGGGATCCAGACAGAACAGTTTTATGCTTTGCGGATGTTCTTTGGTGTGGCTCTCTGATGGCTTGTTTCACTGCAGTGTAGATTGTGGCATAAGTAGCCCAGGGAGCAACGAAGACCCACATAATAAAGGGACCCCATGCCTAGCAAAAAGGCTTAAAGGAGCCCCTGGAAAGGAAACAGTGAAAGGCAGAACAGAGACACAACGAAGGAAACCCAAGCCCGACTGCACTCCCTCGTCGCTCTCTGGAGGCCGCCCTCACCCTGGCTGTAGGTCTCCATCTGTGGCTCAGAGGCTGCCTGGGGGCTGAGACCTGGGGCTGTACTGTCCCTGTGGTGGAGCATTGATGTTCTGTTTTCAGTTTTCTTCAGAATGAATCTGGATCCAAACTTTAAAATCTGTAGCTCATGGAGAACAGCTTTTACTTCCTGAGGCCAGTGGCATGGGAACATAGAGTTGGGGGACGTCAGAGCTGAGGCGGAGGACTAGACGGGGTTGGAATACGCTGGCCCTCATGAGCTACGCTAAGGCCTTTGGTCTGTAATCCTGAAGCTGTGTCACTGAAGAATTCTTGCAGGGCTGTCACAGGACCAATTTCCCTCTGAGAGGCCCTGTGACTGCTTCGCTAGCCCAGTGAAGATATGGGGAAGAACAGGAGATGGTTGACGTTGCCTGGGTAAGAGGATGGCAGCTTGGTCTAGGGTGGCGAGGGAGAAGGACTTGCTGATGCTTTGATTTTCATGGAGGAGGTGGCGGTGGATAGATCCCAGGTGTGGGGCAAGGCTAGGTGGGCAGCAGCTTCCCAGACGTGGCAGGTGAGGGGCCAGCAGAGGGTCTGTGGGTGTCAAGCTTGCTAGCCAAGTGGTCACTGGCATAGGGCGGGTAGTTGGCACTACAGGCTACAAGGAGATGAGCTGGAAAAGGCTGGACAGAGGACCTGGCAAAGAGCCAATGGGAAGACCTGGTAGGGGAGCAGGAAAACGAGCCAAGGGCGCAGCCAGTGGAGCCCTGGGGAAATTACCTCAAGGAGACGGAAGCTACCCAGGGGTCATGTTTGTCCGAGGTCGGACCTGATGGGGAGAGGTGGCCATCCTCTGGGCTCACTGACGTTTAAGACCCCCTCAGAGGGAAGAGGGTAAGTCAGAGTGGCTCCTACATATCTAAACCCCAGATCTGCCCCCCTTACTCAACCTAGCAGCTAACCTGGGGTGGATTTTAGGAATCCACATGGATTGTTCACTTCTGGAGCTTTTGTAAATGGCACTGCAACAGTTTTAATAAAACTTAAATTGCGGAGCAGACTGGGCCCTCATTCTTAGGCAATCTTGGGTGACCTCCGCCCATATCTGTTGTTTCCATATTTACTCCACTCGCCTGGGTCAGGTGTTTCTGCATCTGGGTGCCTCTCAGTGTTCTCCTTAGGAGACCCAGTCCTGGACATCAGGGCATGGTAGGGCTAGGGCTTATTTTAGAAGATCAGAAATCCAAATGTAGAAAGTGAGATGCTAGACTTTCCCCTTGCAGCACTTGAAGCAAAGTTTCAAAAAGTCCTGAAGATAGTGACATGTCATTAAAAGAGTTGCAGCATTTTCAGTCATCTCATTCTCCCTATTCTGCCAAACTCTGTGGCTTGGTAGCAGCTAGATGCAGTCTTGAGAACAGCACTGCTAAGGGGAAATGGTTTCTTTGTAACTGGTCCAGCCATAGGTACCAGGATGGCAGGAATCAAAGAGGGACCATAGCAAATGCTGACCCTGCAGTGCCGACCCCAGGAGGACCGTTTAGCTCCCACCAGCTCTCAAGCCCTGGCCTCAGTTTATCCTAAGTGCCTTTATTAGGCACCACAGGTCTGGTTCATAAATAACCTCAGGGAGGAGTGTCCATGTAGGTGAATGCTGCTGCAGCGGGGGGCACACCCATGGTCCAGGTAAAGGTCTGTCTGTCCAGCATTTTTATCCTTAGCAAGTTATAAGATGGGGCACGTGGAATGAGATGAGGTGAACCCTCTATGTAAGTATGCCACGTGCCAGGCGGCAGCACACCCACACACCCAAAAAAGGAAAGCCTGACTGTGATGCCACGTCTGAGTTGTCAGGAAACCATGCCAGGTTCAGGAGAGAGAAATTCCCCCCAAGCTCCAAAAAGACGGGGAGCATGGCCACCGGCCCCCTGGTGCCACCAGAGCTGAAGGTGACCAGTGCTCTGGGGTATTGGAACTGTCATTTTTTTCTTTGAAAACTGAAGCAATAAGATCTCAAACTCTGAAGTTTCTATTAAAGTCCTATTAAGGTACACCAGAAAAAGCTCCTTCTCTGGAAGCCCCAGCCTGGCCCTGCTGCTGGGGTGGATCTGTGGCCCTGTGGGCCTGATCCTGGATGGGCCACATCTAAAATAAAAGCTCCTGTGGGTTCCCTCCAGTTTGTTTCAAATCTGCTGATGCTGTGGTGTCCAGGGCAGTGGCTCTTCCAGGACCTGGCAGGCCATGTCAGTGTGGTCCCAGGCAGTCCCACATCGGTTCCCAAGGTCAAGCATACCTGAGCCCTGGGGGCCCCAGTAGCTTGTGAGAGGCAAGTCTGAGTCACTCACACAGACAGAGAAGCTGGGCAGTGGGCAAGGAAGCCCGGGAGCTCATTTAGTCAGGAGGGGATTCTAGAATAAAGGAAGGATTTGGCAAGAGGGCCCAGGTGTCTTAGATGGGCTCCCCAAAAGCCCCTTGAGACAAGGATTTGGGTGCATGCAGCTTGCATGGGAAGTGACATCAGAGAGCACTGGGATTGCCGGAAGTGGAGTGGGACGTGGGCATGCAAGGAGGCTGGCCAAGGCGCAATTCGTCATCAACAGTTCCCAGCTGGGCGATGGGCCTCAGTCCTGCTGGTGACCATGGCAGGTGGAATAGGACCTCTTCTGAGTTACTGGTGGTCCATCCTCCCTGTCTGTCCGTCAAGGATGAGACTGCTTCTGGGCACTGACCCCCAGCCTGTGAAGCCTGTGGCCTGCAGGAGTGTGCTGGCCAGAGGATGCCACCGGGCTTGCCCAGGGATAAGAGTCAAGACACAGAGCCGGGGAACCAGGAATGCCTGAACCTTTCTGATTCATCATCTACTTTCCCACATGGCTCCTGAAGGAGGAACAAATGAGACTCAATACCAGTTTATCCCTGGCTGCTAAGAGCCAGGGCTTTTATGGAAGGAGCTATGATGAGCTCAGCATAAGGCCTCTCCTTGTTGGAATCCCTATTCCTAGCCCATCTCTCTGCAGCTCCAGGATCCCAGCCCTTGCCACACGCTGATTGCTGTGTGCCCGGAGCTGGGGGTGCAGCCTGCAGAAGAGGCCTCTTGCCTGCAGCTGCTCAGGAGAAGGGTGGCAGCTTCCTCCTCTGGCTGCTGAAGGCCTGTGAGTATGGGGGAGCCTTCCCTGCTAGAGACGAGAAAGTGGGCAGCAGCAGGTGTGAGCAAGGCATCTGAGCTAGGCCGAGGCTCCTCCTGCATTCAGGCTCCAGAAGAGAAGCAGGCAGCAGGGGCCTCCACTGGCCATCTGTTTCCTCCTGTCCAGGACATGCTAATGGGCACCATTTGCCCAGAATGCATGCGTCCCTCCCAGGGAGCTCATCTCCGAGAAGGGCTAGTGGGACGGCCAGGAGGTACACTATTCCACATCAGGCACCCTGCACAGGGAAGCTGCCTTCCTGCAGGGAAGCACCCCCAGTGGGTACAACAGTGACCCTCAGAATAGCCTGGGACCCAGGAGGACCACTGCAGGCCAAACTGCCAAGAAGTGTTCTAGATCTCCTCAGGTACCTAACGTGGTCTTAAAAGAAAAAACCACCAAAAAAAAAAAAAAAAAAAAAAAGTGGGAAGGTTAAGAGATTAACCCAAAAATGTTAACCACGGGGTAAGTGGAAAACTAAAATTAAGGAGGATAATTTTTTTTTTTTTTGAGACAGAATCTCAGTCTGTAGCCCAGGCTGGAGTGCTGTGGCACAATCTTTGCTCACTGTCACCTCCACCTCCCAGGTTCAAGCGATTCTCCTGCCTCAGCCTCCCAAGTAGCTGAGATTACAGGCATATACTACCAGACTTGGCTAACTTTTGTATTTTTAGTAGAGATGGGGTTTCACCATTTTGACTAGGCTAGTCTCAAACTCCTGACCTCAAGTGATCTGCCTGCCTTGGCCTCCCGAAGTGCTGGGATTACAGGCGTGAGCCACCATTCCCTGCCCAGGAGGATAATATTTAAATGTCAGATAATTTCAAAGCCTCAATGAAGAAAAAGATAGGTGAAATAAGAGATTTTAACATAAATGTTTAAATGAACAAACAAAAAACCCTAGAACCGACAAAATTAAGAGGAAAGCCTAGAAGTTGAAGATCAAATTTTAAAGTAAAAATAAAAACCAAATGAGCAGGCAAAAGTTAAAACAAGGCTAGGAGCTGGAAAAGCAATCAATAGAGTTCTTCAAACTGATAAAAACCATGAGTGTGTACTAGCTCCAATTCCACTCCCCTGCAGGTGTAGGCTGGAGTCACATGAGAACTAAAGAGAAGGGGGATAAACAGAGGTGGAAGCAGGAGGCTGAAGACGAAATTGAGGGTGTTACTACCAGGTCAACAAGAATACTACCAGGTCAACAAGAAATAGAAACCCAGTTGCCCAGATGCCAGGTCCCACAACCCAACACATTCATGGTGATTTTAAAAAGTACCATGGTGTCAAGAGACCGTCAAAAATGTGAAGAATCCCACAGGCCTTAGGCATAAACCTTCCTGGAATGAGCATTGGTTTACTGTTTGTTTACAACTCACTCCTTGCTGTGAGTTTACAACCTGATGGGCTAGGGGCATGTTTTATGTAGCTCCTTGAGGGATTTAGTGTACACAGACACAC
>CAUYQU010047130.1:0-26459 GCA_963574635.1 Cheracebus regulus | reverse complement strand
AAGATTTTTTTAAACACAAAATTTCTTATCACAAAAAAAAAAAAAAAAAAAAAAAAAAAAAAAAAAAAAAAAAAAAAGAGGTCTGAGCTACAAATAATAGATTCAAGAGTCCTATGGGCAGCTGCATGGAAAATAAAATAGAAAAATGCCACAGGTTGTGTCACCTTTAAAGAGTAATGATGCACATAACCATGTGAATGGTTCTGAGAAATTTCACTTGAGAAAAAACTCATTCAACTTTATTGAACGCAGCATCTCTAAATTGCTTGGCCCTGAAAGTTTTTTTTCCCATAAGTAACTTCATTAAATTCCATCGAACTAGAGTTTTGTAGACCATGCTTCGATAAATGATAGTTTAGGCATTTTGTAAGAAGTAAGCTTATTGATACTCATATTTGTATAAATTTTATATTTTATAACAAAAATAATATCAACCAGGTTATATGATTTTTCTGTTATTTCTTCATTGAAGTAGCTTCACTACTAAATGCTTTGTAAACCAAAGTACTACTTTCCAGATCACCAGAGGAGCTGCAATTTAGGCATAATATCCAGGAGGAACTAGCCAGCCTCTAGAGAAGTATGTCTTTAAATATGAAGGATGGGCTGGGCACGGTGGCTCATGCCTGTAATCCCAGCACTTTGGGAGGCTGAGGCAGGCAGATCGCTTGAGCTCAGGAGTTTGAGACCAGCCTGGGCAATATGGTGAAACCTCGCTCTACCAAAAATACAAAAAAATTAGCCGGGTGTGGTGATGCACGCCTGTAATCCCAGCTACTCAGGAGGCTGAGGCAAGAGGATTGCTTGAGGCTGGGAGATAGAGGTTGAAGTGAACTGAGATAGTGTCACTGCACTCCAACCAGGGCAACAGAACCAGACTTCGTCTGAAAAAAAATCTGAAGGATGTTGGACACATCGAAAACTGATAAATTTTATATACCATCTCCCTAGGTGGAATATTGCATATTTTCATCTAACACATGAAATCAAGAGATCCACAGACCCTACATCACAGGAAAAGAATTCCTGCTTTCTAAGACACTAAAACATTTTAAACCTAATCAATGATGGCCAAAGTAACAGTGCCCCTGAAATCAAAAGTCCTTCACACTTGCAATATGTGTGAAGCACATCTTAGTCAGTAACTGCAGACAATCTCCAATGCCAATTGTCTTCCAGTTTCCAAGTTTGTCTGTGGCTCTGCAGCTGGCAGAGGCTTTCCAATCAAATTCTATTATTTGCCACCTTGTTTGGGGCTGCTCTTTAGTGAATCATTATAAATTTTCTTCCGAAATTCATGCTTTCAGTTATCCTATTTGAACTCCCTGTCACAGAGGCTGAGTAGTGAGGGGCTCTGAAGAGAGAATATATTTATGGTAGAAAGAACACTAAACTGAGAGACTAATGATAGGAAATTTTCCCCCACATTCATCATTAACTAGCTGTATAATTGTGGGAAAGGTGCTCTATTTCTTCAGGTTTCTCAATTACAAAATGAGTTCAATTATACCTACCCTTCCTGTCTTACAACATTGCTGTGAAAAACAAATAAACTAAAGCCCATGAAAACACTTTGAAAATTCTGAGGTTACATGTAAATGTAAGAGAGGGTGGTGATGATGGCAGACATATATCTAACTGTTATGAATGGAACTCAGTAAATGCTTATTCATGAAGATTGTTGGTTATGATTTTGTTGTGAGTCATCCACTCGGACAATGAGTTGTCTCTGAAGATAGCTTGAGTTGAAATTTCCCATGGAAGGTATCTGGCAATGTATCAATTTCACTACCTTTATGTGTGGACTATCTATACTACCATTATGGGTTCACCCATCTATTTTATAGCATTGCCACTAGGTTGTTGCTATTTAACATGGTGCTACAACCCACAGATGAACTGCGTCCCGTAACTCTTGCTTTGTGAATTCAAACAAATCATTTATAACATCTGAATAAATACTTCATTTCTTGGAATTTATTTTATTATTTGTAGCTCCTTACTACCTGTATTGAAAGCATAGTCAATACAGAAGTTTAATTGTAATTTCCAGCTACGTTTTTAAAGAAACCACATAAAAAGCATTATCACTGTTAGTTACCTGCCTGAGAGTATAAGAGATGATAACATCAATTCTGCCTTGACTCCAGACTCCCTGCCTCAACCTCATGCTTGCCCTTCTGTTCAGCCTCACAGCTCTCTTCAGGAGCTATGTCTAGGGCAGGTAGGAACACAGTTATTTGCTACTTGTACCGGGGACCTACAGTTCTTAACATTTTCCACACTACACCAAACCCTAGTGGCATGCAACAGGTAGAAAGTAGAAGATATAGGCTGGGCTCAGTGGCTCATGCCACTAACCCCAGCACTTTGGGAGGCTGAGGCAGGCAGATCACCTGAGATCATAAGTTCAAGACCAGCCTGGCAAAAAACCCATCTTTACTAAAAATTTAAAAATTAGCCAGGTGTAGTGGTGGGTGCCTGTAATCCCAGCTACTCAGAAGGCTGAGGTAGGAGAATCACTTGAATCCAGGAGGTGGAGGTTGCAGTGAACTGAGATCGCACCATTGCACCCTAGTCTAGGTGACAGAGCGAGACTCCATCTCAAAAAAAAAAAAAAAAGAAAGAACATATAAACAATTCTATCTCTGTTTCTGCACTTTAGAGGGCTATTTAGGACTAACATTAAATATGTTTTAAAACCTTCTTCAAAAAAAATTTTACATAGAGGTGAGATGTTATTGTCACATCATTTATGAGGCAGCCTCATAAATTGAGCAGCCTAAAGATTATAACACATTTTTAAAAGTCTGAAAACTTTTTCTTTCTGTAGGCCCCCTGTGGTATTTCATAAAGGCCTGACAACTTTTTATTTTTTAGTTTTAATTTGAGACAGAGTCTCATTCTGTTACCTAGTCTGGAGTGCAGTGGTGCCATCTTGGCTCACCGCAGCCTCCACCTCTTGGGTTCAAGTGATCCTCCTGCCTCAGCCTCCCAGGTAGCTAGGACTACAGGCGTGCGACACCACGCCCGGCTAATTTTTGTATTTTTAGTAGAGACAGGATTTTGCCATGGCTGGTCTTGAACTCCTGACCTCAAGTGATCTGTCCTCCTCAGCCTCCCAAAGTGCTGGGACTACAGGTATGACAACTTTTTAAAAACAATTACATGCTAAGGAATTTAAACAGAGAAGACTACATTTAGAAGTAGAAATTTGGGACTGTGACTAGATTCAGTCAATCATTTGTAATTTTTACTAACATTTACCATCTAAAATTAATTTATTTATAAATATCTACTGCATATATGGTGGCCAAAAAAAACAAACAAAATACACATGATTCCTACCTGTATGGCACTTATAATCAGGTAGGAGAAAGAATCCAAAAAGAAAGCAAATGAGTATGTAATTACACTTCGTGATGAGTTCAAGGAAGGGCATACTGTGAAAAAAGTAAGAGGTGAAGCGGCCTATTTTGATTGGCTTATCAGAGAAGACCTATCTGAGGACATAACATTTAAGCTCAGAACTGAAAAGAAGTCTAAGCGAAGGAAGAGTGACTGCAAAACCCTAAAGAAAGGAAGGAGATTAGCATGTTTGAGGAGCTATAGCAAGACTTGCACTAAATTCTAGTGAGGGTAGAGATCACTAGAGCAGGTTGGTCCAACATTGATGAGACTGGTAAAATGCTGAACTTCAACCTAAGTTGAATCCTTCAAAGATTTTGAAGGATTTTATGCAGGAGAACGAATGGATCGGATTCAGAAAACAGAAGGATCAGCTGAGCAGCTACTATAGTAGGCCAAGCAAGAAGTGCCTGTCTGTTTAGACTATGGCAGTGGCAGTAGAGAAGAGAAGTGGGCATATGAAATGCATTTAGAAGGTAGAATGGAATGGATTTGGTGTTGGATTAGAAATTGGGAGTGAGACAGTGGGAAAAATCAAAGATGGCCCTGTAGGACTCCAGAAATGCCATTCCAAAATAGGAAGGATTGTTGAGCTTCAAACAATTAAAAAGAAATAGATGCAGAAAAGCACTCTCACTCTCTTCCTCTCTCTAAATATAAGACATATATTTACAAAGGCAATAGGTACCCCCTCTCTACCAGGAATAACAAAAGTTAACCACTGAAGATAACTTTAGATTCTTACGGCCTGGCAATGGCTGCAGAGGTATGTACGTTAACGAGCTTTATTAACTAGCATTTATCTGCCATTTATTTGCCTTCCCCCAAGTCGCTGCTCATAGAAACGCAAAGTCCTTTTCCTCTGTCTTGTCACTTCTCTAAAAATTTACTGTTCTTTATTAAAGATATTATATAAGCTGGCATTTAAACCCACCTCTTGGAGAGCTACTCATTCCCCAGGTGTCTCCCATGTATATATAAAATGTACATGTTAATGCATTTCTATTTGTTTTTCTTTCTTTTTTTCTTTTTTTGTAGAAACAGAGTCCTGCTATGTTGTCCAGGCTAGTCTCAAACTCCTGGCCTTAACCAATCCTCCCACCTCAGCCTTCCAAAGTGCAGAGCTTACAGGTGTGAGCCACCATGCCTAGCCTTCTATTTCTTTTTCTCTTGTCAATCTCTTTTCTTACAGGCATCTGTTATAATGAAGAATATATGAGGATTGAAGAAAAAAATATTTTTTTCCCCTATAATCTCTCAGTGTCTGGCTTGAGCAGGTGAATGGGTGAGAACTCTATGGCAGACCCCGCACAAGGTCAATGATGACTCACCAGGCTTCTGAGCATCTTCTGCCTTGGGCTGTGTGAGTGGATGCACTACTCTCAGTTCACCAGGTGGTACAAATGATGGATTGATGTTAATTTTAACCATATCCTTTCCAGTGTGTTTGTTGGCTATCCAAATCGTCTTTGTTTTCCATGTTGAATAGAAGATATGGTCACTAAAAAGGGACATTGCAAACAAATTGTGCCTGAAAAGCAACCACAAAAGAAAAAAGAACAACAGAACATTTGTTCCTTGGCTTATTAAAGTTTCACTTCATTTCAATTTATTCTCTACATTTCAACCACCTACCTTTTCAGTTGTTTCTCATTCAGGTTTAGAAAAGTATATTAAGTTTAAAATTTTATTTATATCATTATACTCTGAGCTAATAGGTTATAATTTCTAGCTCCAGATCCATTTTCTCATTCTTCTGTTAGTCATCCAATAAGTGTCATGAAAATGGGGAAGCAGATAGGAACAGGCTAAGAGTGGGCTTCTAGTGACATCGATTTCACGTGACTAATTTCTGCCTCTTGCCACAAACCTGGAAAGTCAGTTACTGGCATGATAGCAAATCATTGAAAGATAAAAATATATAACATAATAATTGAAAATGGAATATGATCAACATGTGAGAACTATTATGTGCCAAATACTCTTAAATATTTTTGTTTGTATTCATTTATTTTCCCTTCACAATAATCCCAAGAGACAGATAGTATGATTATCCTCACATTAAAGAAAACTGAGGATAAAAGAAGTTGTAGAACCTACTCAGTCACTCATCTAACGCGGTATATCTGGGGATGGAGCTTAAATCTTTTGGCTTCATAATCTGTGGGCTAACCCACTATATCAGTTTGGTTGACAAAAGTAAAATTAATTTTTCTCATGGACTTCAAATGACAATTGTTTCATTTTACAACAAGAGTAAAACTTACTGTGTGTGACGTTTACTCATCTGGACAGAACCTCCATCATAATCACAGGAACAAATAAGAGAATTGCTTCCTTCTCTGTTGTACTGAATCCAAAACAGCCGCTTATCAAGCACATCCAATGACACAGCTGTTATTTTCTCTGATGTCTCTAACAGAGCCTTCACTTCCACACCATCGAGATCTGCTCTGTGAAGGCTGCCAGCCACCTCTGAAGACCAAAATAGAAACCTGAGGGCAAACACATTACATAGACACAAAAATGAATATATAGTGCCTTAAATGGCCAACTCTCTCAACGTTTCAGCAGCTCTTGCACAGGGCAAGTTTGACTATTTTGAATGAAAATGAATTCAACAGGTATACACTGCCTTATTGGCAACATGACAAGTGATTTCAAGTTAGAAGGAGAATTATGCCTCTACAGCAGAACACCATGATAGTCAGGAATATTTATGGAGGAATTCTGTCTCAGCTGAAATGCAGGCAACTGTCCTATAGAAAATAGTGCTTGTGTACTGCAAAAGAGGGCTTTGGTCTCAGTGAAAGGATTCCTTTGAATTTAAAATGTTATAATTCTATCAATCTTCACCAGATTTGTAAATATATTTCAATGTCTGAATATAGCAGAATTTACCTTTCTACTGGATCAACTGCTATATTTGCAGGATCTTTTAAAGCACTGAAAAGGACGTGGGAATTATTTCCTTTCATATCTGTTACTGTAATGATTCCTTCCTGTTGATTTGACCAAATAACTTCTTCATTTATCCAATTTATTGCCATTCCAGAAACATTTTTCTCTATATTACATACTCTCTGCAAAATCAAATTTTAAAATTGTTAATATTGCCCTCATTCACAATAAAATTATCTTAATTATATAAAAAGTCTGTTCTTTTAAGTACTTGTCATTTTTATGCATTTCCAAAATTATTTAAATGATAAAATAGCCACAGATATGGTGCCTTTTTTTGATGCAGCATTATTAAACCTCCTGCAACCCCCAAGTAAATATTTCTGGAAGCAGTATTTATATTATAGCTTTGAAACTAAAAATTATCCTACACACTATTTAAATTAGGCAGCCAACCATAACGTATTGATCATTTCAACTATAGCAACAGTGAAATTTTAATGCAACCATAAAATAGCTTATTCAATTCCATTTGCTAATGGAATTTTCCACAACTACAACTGAACTCAATGCCAAGCTTTGCAAGATTTCCTTGGAATTTGAGCTTAAAGACATGAAGTCAATGAATTTCTCATTACAGCCCCCCGTATTCTTCTGGCCTTCCTCCTTCAACAGGCCTCTTCCTTTTCATGCCCTCACACTGTGACCAGAGTAGCGGGGCATCATTTTATGCACCTTGGGCTGGGTTCCCAACTCTTTCATGATAAAAATGCCCAACCAAAACTTTTTATCTCCTAAGTCCAGCCATGGGTGGATTAGCTGGTATTTTTGGGGAATAGAGGTTGCGAGGTGAGCAGAAGCCACGATTTGTACTGTTAGAGATATTCATGGTGTAAATATTATACCATGGCAGACTTCCAGCTACCCAGGTGACATCACTGAAATAAGATTTGGGCTCAAATTGTATAATCTCATGAGCCTGTGATATTTCTACATCTCATACAAAGAAATCTAGCCAACTTATTTTATCAATTGCTAATATTAGCTTGGTGCAAAAGTAATTGGCGTTTTGGCCATTGAAAATAATGGTGCAAGCCGGGGGCGCAGTGGCTCACGCCTGTAATCCCAGCACTTTGGGAGGCTGAGGCAGGTGGATCACAAGGTCAAGAGACTGAGACCATCCTGGCCAACATGGTGAAACCCCGTCTCTACTAAAAATACAAAAAATTAGCTGGGCGTGTTGGCGAATGCCTGTAATCCCAGCTACTTGGGAGGCTGTGGCAGGAGAATGGCTTGAACCCAGGAGGCGGAGGCTGCAGTGAGCTGAGAACGTGCCATTGCACTCCAGCCTGGGCAACAAGAGCAAAAACTCTGTCTCAAAAAAAAAAACAAAATGAAAATAATGGTGCCATTACTTTTGCACCAACCTAATACATTAATAAATTAGCTCACCCAGGTATATTGTTTGCATTTTAACAGTTGTCCTTTATAAACAGTGTTTTAACCCAGAGGAAGAACTATAAGGATGGAATTTTAGGTTTCAGGTGGATCCTTTCCTAATGACTTGACATAAATTCACAACTATTTAAAAGTATTTCTATGTTCTTGCTAGGAAACTCTCCAGATTCTTAGACTCAAGAGTTTTAAACTATACTACCAGATATCTGGAGGATAATGAGTAGCCTTCCTTGATAAAAGTGAGGTTAGCAATATTGGAGATGTGATAAAACATATTAGCACCTAATTGAAGCTTTTAAGAATAATTGGAAAGCGATTGAGCTAAAAACCGAAAAACATTGTGCACTTTGTATTGAGAATCAACTCTTAAAGTTTCTCTAGTCATGTGCTTTTTGTAATCCATCACCAAATTGAGAGAACATTCCTCCTGGGACTCATGTAAGGGTTTTACCAGCTAAAAAGAAAGATTAAGAATCTTTTGTATGTACTTGAAGTAAAGTACTTTATATCTGTCATCTGCTTTATTATTTTTTTCCAAAGTGCAAGTACCTTGAGAATAAAAAGAATAAATGTTTTCTTTCTACATGTTACGTGCCAAAACCCATGACGGAGATTTTATACAGATAAAACAGAGTCTTTCAACCTCAGCACTATTGACATTTGGAGCTGGATAATTCTTTATTCTGGAGCTGTTCTGCATAGTGTGAGATGTTTTGCAGCATCCCAGGCCCCTACCCACTAGATGCCTGGATCGTCTCCACCTTCCTACCTCACCTACTTGTGTCAACCAAAAATGTTTCCAGACACTGGCAATTGTTCCCTCAGGGAAAAACTGCCCCCCACCTGAGATATACTGGGGTACCATGAAAATAGCAAGAAATAATTATGCAAATAATCTGTCTTAATCATAAAATGGTGATCTGACTTAATAAATTCAGATATTTATCAAAATTACATTCATATCCTCACTTTCTCATTTTGGGGCTTCTGAATATCAATGTGTGAACTTACTCAATAATATATTACCGTATTACCACAGATGCAGATTAAATAGATGCCTAATTTGGCAGACACACATTTGAACTGTAATATAATTTTCATTTACCTATACATTAAGAATTCAATATATTATATTTGTCAGCCTGTATAAAAACAGCTCAAATACTGCAGGTAATGGTATTTTACCTCTTGCCTTGACCCATTCAGGAAAACTCTTTGCAAAAGTTGTCTTTCTAAATCCACCCAGTAGATTCTTTTCTCACTATAATGAAAATCCATGATCACTGAGATACCAGCATTTGCCACCAATTGCTCATAATTGGTTCCTTCCGTGTCAATCCTAAAGATATTATTTCCGTGGGAAAAAATTAAGAAGGGTGCAGGACCTGGGTGGGAAGAAAGAAATCAAAGTGTATATTTTCAATATTTCATTGCATTTAAACAGAATACCTCCCAATGACCACAAACACAAGCAGAAATAATTTCTAATTACTGGTTTTCTGTTTAAAGTCTATTGTATAGATAATAAAGAGTTCCCATACATATTCACACTTCATTTTCTACATTTTCTCCCCAGACTGATTCTAAGACATGAACATTGGTAAATTATGAAAAATGAACTACCTGAAGAGAAAGACACTTTTTACTATTACCCATAAAATATCTTTTTATGTTCATAAGGGAACCACCCACCATATTCTATTGTGGAAAGAATCTGTTAAATGTTATAAGGATAACATTTAATGACCTGAATTGGAACAAAAATTATAGATATTATCATTTTGGAAATGGACTCCTAGGGCCTTACCTATGACCAGAGCCTTCAGCAGAATGACCTAGAAGATGATGGTGAAAACCAACAGGGGGTTTTACATGGAAGCAGGAAAAGTTCAAATGCTGTTTCCATTTCAGAATCCTGTAAAAGTTCTGAAATATTTTGACCCTGTTAGCTTTGCCACATAAATACAGGATGCCCAAATAAATTTGAATTCCATATATATATTACATGGGACTTGCACTAAAATTTTTTCTCTGTTTACTTGAAATTCAAATTTAATTGGGCACTTCACATTTTTATTTGCTAAATCTGGGTGGCAAATTTCACTGGATTTATTGGTTCCTTTAGGGCCTTGTTTGGTATCCTAATACTGTACCTGGGGTCCTCTCCTATTCTAGGTGATGGCCCCAATACTCAATATTTACTTGGGAACCTGATCCCATCCTGGGAAACCTCACCATTAATTACTATCGGACTCCACACAGAGCTTGCCTCTGATGCTCTGAGATAACGCCAGAGGATGAAATTTGTTTCATTAAGTCAAGTTAGTTTCCTTGGTCTTTCTCTCTTGCCCAAGGGTGAGGAAGCTTGGGCCACCCTGCCTTTAGAAAAATGATAGAATCACTGGGGTGAGTGGGGAACAGAGGGGAATTCCAACATATTTTTGCTTCTGTGGTGGGCTTACTCCATTCTGTTTTATCATTAAAAGTAATATCTTAATATGACTTAATAAATGTGTTTATTGCTGTAAGATTGAACAAAATGATGGGTTAACATCCTTTTACTCAGGGACTATGTTCTAGAGTCAGAAAATACTAACTCCACTTTGGAGACTACATTGTATTAAAACTTCAAGAGGCGGGAAAAACTGTAAGATCATGAGAGTTTGAAATAGGTGCCAGCATAAATGTCTAAGATAATTCACTCAAATTATTCTTCCTAGATCTTTGCTACAACACAAGACCCTCGACACAGACATGTGGTGGGGGAGCCCATGCTGCACTGTGCTCCAGTTGTAGAATCACAGAGGCATCTTGGGAGAAAAGGTAAGGCTATCGGACAGAAAGCCAGAGGCCTGGTTTCCAGTCCCGGCCCCACCAGCTTCGCTTCCCTGGACATCTCACAGGATCTTCCCTGCCTGTATCAGAGGATTATTATGGGGGAAGAAAAGAAATAATAGATGTGAAAATATGTTATTAATTGTGGAGGACTACATGTATATCATTTGCCATCACTTTTTGTCACAACCAAATTTTCACTACATAGGTTGTGTGACTGTTTGGATTCGAACTCAGGGACTAGAACATTGGTATAACTTGTCTCTAATACAGCAATTCATCATGGAGAAAAGGAAGGCATTAGGAAGACACACCTTAAACCCATAGCTACTAATTCATGGAACATAGATGATCATGGACACCTAGATTTATTTCTAACAGTTTTCTGCTATGTGTATCATGCATGCTCTATAAGCTGAATAAATGTATCCAATACATATTGTTAATTTCCTAATGCATTGACATATTGGTGAGATCAAGAAAACCTTTTATTTATTTAAAATATTACTAAATGGGAGGTTTCCATGTAAAAGAAAGGAAAGGCACTTTAAACATTTTAATATTTCTTACTGCATAATACAGTACAATCCTCTGTACATAACAGGTACTCAAAATTTTTGAATAAATCAATAAATTAATGAAGAAATAATTGTGTTCTGTTTTTTTTGAGCTGTTACCAATAGTAACAAAGTCATAGAAACAGATACATCAAATTAATAAAAGATGAATCTATTCAACAGTAGTTATTTCACTAGCAGCAATAATAACAAATGTTTATATCCTGACTGCATTTATCCTTAATATAACACCATGAACCAATAAATCAGAGGAAAAAGAGAAATCTCAAGAATTCTTAAATTCATAAAACACAAATGACAGCATTAAATTCTGTAACTTCTCAAAAAAATACAGGACAATAAAAATATGAAATCAAAGTATAAATAAGACATTTGATTTCAGATTTTGCCCATCTAAGAGCAAATCATAGCATCCAGTTCTTAGCAATTAGGAAGGCCGTAGACGTTTTCAAATCATTTCCCCAAATTGTTTGTTCAAAAGAACCACCTAGGGTGCCTCTCTGTGAGTGTATAACTGGATGTTCATATTTTTTGCAGATTCCTACTCTTGAGATTCCAGTTAATCCAGCAGGGCTGAGCTGAGGGGTGTGCATGTGTCTTTTGAACAGGCACTCCAGGTGATTCTCCGTCTTAGTGAACCTGGAAAACATGGATCTAATTAAGAGGAAACTCAGTGATGTTTCCCAAAGCCCCACCACTAGTCGGTGGTAGACTTGGAATTAGAATCCAGGTACTGTACTGCCAATCTAGTACACTTCCAATTCTACTCTGCCTTGGTCTGGGTTGTCATGTGTCAAGATATTACAATCTTCATTTTCTTTGTGTAACCAATCGTAATTCCATTGCCTCAAAGCAGTGTTTGTTTTTCCTACACTGTCAACATCATTTTTTTTTTTTTTTTGAAGATGGGAGTCTCACTCTGATGCCCAGGCAGGAGCGTAGTGGCACGATCGTCGCTCACTGCAACCTCCGCCCCCCAGGTTCAAGTGAGTCTCCTGCCTCAGCCTCCTTAGTAGCTGGGACTACAGGTACCCACCACCATGCCCAGCTAATTTTTGTAGTTTTGGTAGAGACCAGGTTTCACCATATTGGCCAGGCTGGTCTCAATATGGTGACCAGGTTTCACCATATTGACCTTGTGATCTGCCCACCTCAGGCTCCCAAAGTGCTGGGATTACTGGCGTGAGCCACTGCGCCCAGCCAACGTCATTTTATGTAGACCAGAGCCCAGCCTACATTTTTAAGAATGAAATAAAATATAATTTTAAAGAAAATGAAACAGTTTGAGAATTAAGGCTTTGTGAAAGTCATTATTCTCTTCTACCTATGGAAATGATAAATATGGTAATGTTTTTCAGACCTGTCAAGGACTCTGTAAACACAGGTGTGTGGTACAGTCTGTGGATTTGAATATCAGCAGAGTGTGCATGTTTGAACAGCTAAAGCTTTCCCATGTCAAAACCTACAGCATTTGTTTTGGGTACAGTTCAGTAAGGGGGAAGTATATAGAAAATGAAACATTTCTAGGGAACACAAACCTTAAGACAGCAACAGGTCACAGCAAATGAATTAGAATCTCTGACTTCTCAACCTAGGGATTAGTAGGGGATCTTCAGGAATTAGAAGGAGTTCTGAATGTTTGGAGCATATTGAAGCTGTTCATCAGTGACTTCAAAGAACTAGGACTACATTGCACAGAGGTCAGTGATGAAAAGCAGGCTTTGCTTGAAGTAGGCAGCAGAAACAGAACATTTCATAACATGCACCCCTTCATCCTCTGTGAGTCTGAGGGAGTGGCCCCACACAGCTGAGTGAGAAGAGACATTACCTGTCTTATGCAGGCCTTGGGGGCAAACATCATGAAAGCTAGTTAACACATAAATGATAACCACAACCAGGTTAACAAGAAATCCTAGCTGTCTCTCAGGCCAACACTGCTACCTGCCCTCACCACCACAGGTTTTTTGCCTTAAATCTAGAGATAGACTGAAAGCTCACAAGATGAAGAAAGTGCAAAGGGAGCTTCCAGACCTCAAAAACTTCAGGGACACTATGAGAAAAGAATGTAGCTCTAAACTAATGGATCTACATAAGGAAGGCTGAGGTCTCCTCACACTACTCCTACAGGAACAATATAAATGACTCTGAGAAGAGTCATTTATTACCACTCCCCAGGGGCTGACTTAAATGATAGCTTGGGTTTTATGAAGTACAGAAAGTTTTATTCACTCTGAAAGACTATCTCATCTTCTCTTCAGTTACGGTACTTAAAAGAGCACTGTACTTGTCTTGTTTCACGCTGCTATAAAGAAATACCCAAGACTGGGTAACTTACAAAGGAAAGAGGTTTAATTGACTTACATTTCCACATGGCTGGGGAGGCCTCAGGAAACTTACAATCATGGCATAAGGCAAAGGGGAAGCAAGGACCTTCTTCACATGGTGGAAGGAGACAGAAGAAAGAGCGAAGCGGGGGAAGCTCCTTATAAAACCATCAGGTCTCGTAAGAACTCCCTCACTATCACAAGAACACCATTGGGGAAACCAGCCCCATGATCCAATCACTTCCCACCAGGTTTCTCCCTCAACACCTGGGATTGTAATTCAAGATGGAAATTGGGTGGGGACACAGAACCAAACTATATCAAGCACAGACGTATTTTTTGGACAATCACAGCTTTCTTCTCAGTTTATTCATTTCATGTCAAAATTCAGGTCAGGTGAGAGAGAGAAGCCAGGTGATCTAAAAATAATACACCCAGAAAGGAGAGCCAGGAGATTTGAATTTAAGTCTTAATTCTGTAAAAAAGGCTCTGAAACTCATTTTGCTTCCCCAAAATTGTGAATGAAGATTGACTAGAGTAGTAACAAAAATGTGTCATCTGGGGCAGAAAATAAGCCCCTACCTACCCCCAACCACATTCACATGTAAGCTGAAAAGACTTACTTCCCAGATCCCCAGGATATTAATTAAGATTAGCAAGTTCTACAACATGAAACTTTTTTGTTTTGTTTTGTTTTTCAACAGTACTTCTCAGTCTTTAATGTGCTATTACTCTGAGAGTGGGTGGTGAATTTCATCAGAATAATTTTAGTCAACATATGGTGTGTTATCTCTGGGGTAGCACACTGAATGCATTATTTCATTTAATTGGAGAACACTAGGAGGTAAATGCTCTCAACATCTCTATTTTACAGAAGAAGAAAGGGAGGTCTCAGTTAACGTGCCCCAAGTCACAAGGCCAATAAACAGTGGAGTAGGGGTACAGAGCTATGCCTTTCTTATCACAGACCCCAGCTTTTAAAGACCAAGCTATACTGCTTATCTAAATATACCACAAATTGTTTAGTGTGTTATAGTTCAATTGTGTCAAAGAACCCATTCCAGGAAACACTGTTCTAGTCACATTCACCATAAGGCTGGATTCCCTACATTTATCTTCCAGAACTTAAATATCTTAATTATCTTAATTACCTTCCAGAACTTAAACAGATTCCTATAATTATATCACCTGAATAATTTTATATTTAATTCTATAATGTGTTGCATTTTTAAACAAAAAGCAAAATTCTAAGCCTCCCAACAAACTGAATGAAACCCTCCTCTCAGCCAAGAGTATTTCAAAGTTAACCTGAAAAACTAGTTCAGGTCATGATGGGAAGTGAAGGCTGGACATACCTTATTATAGCCCCCACCCTTTGGAATTCAGGCACAGCTGACCAGCATTAACATTCAAACAACAATCTTAAGATTGACAAAACAGATTTTTTGTAGCAATAGGACAACCAAATTCCAGCCTGGCTCTAGTGTAACATCACATGGCAAGTAGAAGACACTGAAAGAAATCAAAGTATTTTATCCCAAAATGTATTTCTTTAACATTTTGAAACAGCCCTGCAAAGCTGTCTCTTGTGGAGAAAATCTACATTCTGCAGAAAAAAAAAAAAAAAAAAAAAAAAAAAAAAAAAAAAAAAAACCTTTCATTTCCAGGTCTTCCCCCTGATCCAGGAGAGAATTAACTAAGAGTTTGGCACCATTTTAGATCTTATAAGAGCTCTGAAGCCTGCTATCTGGAGGCTTCATCTGCATAATAAAACCTTGCTCTCCACAACCCTTTATCTTAACCCAGACATTCCTTTCTATTAATTCCAGGCCCTTAGATGATAAGCCTTTTAATCAACTGCCAGTCAGAAAATCTTTGAAAATTTTTCTGTGACCTGGAACCTACCCCCACCTAACCTTGCCCTTTGAGTTGCCCTGCCCTTCCTGATCAAACCAATGTACATCTTACATGTATCAATTGAGGTTTAAGTTGAGGCTTATTAGTTTGCTTATAGATGCTTAATTGGCCCCACACCCTTTGTTGGAAAAGACTGGTCTTTCTCCATTAAATTGCTTTAACATCTTTGTTAAATATCAAATGAGTGTACTTGTGTGAGTCCGTTTCTGAACTTTCTCTTCTGTTCTATTAATTTATATGTCTATCTCTTAGCCAGTACTACAGCTCAGTATAACTTTTAAAACACATAATAATATAGTTTTGCAGAACAGTGAACTGTTATGATGTTCTTATGCTGTAGGTAATCCTTAATCTTAAGTAAGCATGTTTAAACACCCCTCAGCTTTTCAACATAAATTATGCTAGGTTTTTTTAAAGACTACCACTACTAGACTAACATAAATTTACCAACATTAAAGAAGTAGAAAAGTTTTTCCAAACATTTCACACACACACACACACACACACACACACACACACAGAGCAAAATTCAGAGATCACTATCCTGATCTGCCTACTGAGTTTTGCATCTACTTTTGAACAAGTCTCTGGTGGACATCTCCAGTCAGGAATGTCCCACAGTCCCAAAAGTCCCTCTACATGTTAAAAACTGAGATTACATAACACCTTCTGATTAGTTTGTTTACTGAAAAGCTTGAATTTGATGAAAAATCTAAAGTTCAATATGTTTTGATATTTGGTTTTAGACAGCTGTTATAAACAAAAAGAATTTTTCACAATTATTTCTATATCAAATGAAATAAATGCACCATTGGCTATATTTACAAAATTATGAAATTTACTTTTTAATTACATCCCTCAATTATTCACAAATTTTGTTGTATTAGACCAGCAAATTTCTATCTTCTAGATTTTAAACAGTAAATGAAAACTAACCAGAAGGCATTGCATTTTATGTTTCGGTTTTTTTTAAATTTTTTTTCTATTGTACTTTAGGTTCTGGGGTACAGGTGCAGATCATGCAGGATTGTTGCATAGTTACATACATGGCAATGCATTTTATGTTTTTAACAAGTGAATTTAAAAAGACAAAAACTGTATTTGGAAGATTTTTTTAAATAGCTTAGAAAGCTGTTTGCAAATGGTTTAAAGGTGCAGACAGAGTTTTTAATAGATGATGTATTAGCATTGATTCAACAATAAAATCACATAACAATGGAAGCATCTCCAATATCTATCTTCAAACTGCTCTCTTCATACACAAATTTTTTACAATTAGTAGTCACACTCTCACTTACTAAAATGTCATCTAAAATTCGGATAAAGTTTTGTTGCTTTAGTTATTTTTTTTGGGTAGCATACTACTGACATCTCTCTGTAATCACAAAAATAAAAAAAGCCAAAAACTTTAAACACTTGTCCGTTTTTCTTCATCTTCTTAAGATGGCATCTCACTCTGTTGTCCAAGCTGGATTGCAGTAGCACCTTCATAGCTCACTGCAGCCTTGAACTCCCGGACTCAAGAGATCCTCCTGTCTCAGCCTCCCAAAAAGCCAAGACTACAGTCCCATACCACCATGCCCAGCTAAGTTTTTAAGTTCTTTATAGAGACAGGGTCTCCTATGCTGCCTAGGCTGGTCACAAACTCTGGCCTCAAGCAATCCTCCTGCTTGGGCCTCCCAAAGTTCTAGGATTACAGGAGTGAGGCACAGCACCCAGCCAAAACTTGTCCTTTTTTAAAAAAGAATAACGTGACATTTGAGTGTTCTGTTAAGTGCTTTGCTTCAAGGTACTTTGTGGAAAGTATGTAAGACAAATATTTTTATGATTACTCCCCATCAAATACAAAGTATTATAAAGAGCCTAGTTAATCTTGTTTTTACAGGAATAACTACATCAGTGACATTCCATAGCACTTGATGCAATTCCAGTTTCAACTTCTTTGCCACACAGCCTTGCTGTGAGGACTGTGGGGCTCTCTGTCATCTCACCAAGAATGCTTTTTGGTTGATGTTCTAGTAAGTCCAGTGGCTCTACCACTGCTAAATACAGTTATACTATTTTTTTTTTGTAGAACATTTTTTAACATATAGAAAAAGTCATTTCTGACTTCTGAGAACTTTCACTGAGAGAATTTCTTCTCTGTGCATTTTTCCCTTATTCTCTCATAGAAAAGAATACGATAGTGGCTAAGGTTACTGGCACTGGAGACAGAGTACTCGTGTTGACTCTATTGGCTCCAATACTCTTGGCTGTGTGACCTTCAGCACACGACTTAACCTCTCTATATCTTGGTTTCTTCAACTGCAAAAATAAAAGGGAATAATAGTAATACTTACCTCAGGGACTGTCAAAAAGAATAAGTAAAATAATTCATGTAAAGTGCTTAAGATCTTGTCTGACACATAGTGAGGTCTCAGTAAATGTTGGCTGTTTCTAGAAAATACCATAAGCTGTGATATATTAGAGGCACCTTTACTTTCATTCAACAGTGTAATTGCTTGGCATTTACTTCCTCACACTTTCGTTGATTCTTTCTGTACAGTTTTCAACAGTATTTGCTTACAGAGGAACACATTTGAATTTGCTGTCGTCTGGCTTTCCATGTATTATTTTAGCAATATTTTACCACCACAGGAAGCAGGAGGAACAAGTATTTCACCAATAGTATCAGGCTTTTCCTCTTTTGCCATAAGAAACCTCAAGAGGGGCTTCTGACTTTTTTCATTAAGCTTAGTAAATAGAGTCTTAACTACCATAACTTTGAACACAACTGTAAAAATTATTTAAAAAATCATTTTCAGATCTGAATACCCATTTTCAAATATCTTGTCTTGATGGTTTCGTGTTATCATTAGCTAACATGTTCCCAGATACATTTTACAATTTTTGTGAGGTTCGTCACTAATAATAACAATTGTAAATCCATTTTTCAGGTTGTCTTCTTGTTAATTTCTCTTTTTAACTTCTTTTTTTGGTAAAATCTACAGAGATTTGCATTGCTTTCAGCTCTTACGTAGCCAACAAAATGCTCATTCTAGGAATAAGAGAGGTGTCAAGGCTGCCCTTTCCACATTATTCTCTTGGGTTTGCAATATTAGTGTTGTCTGCAATCTTTAGTTTCTCTGTAGGAAGGTGTCTGAGACACTTGCTGAATTTTGTAAGAGTTAGTTTTGATAAAACCACATAACATGATCCGTAAGTCATCAGGTAAACTGCTGACTGAGCTCTGGAGCCCCACTGTCCTGCCAGGGAACCCTGTGTATGGGGATCAGTCATGTCTCCACTGTCAGCCCAAGCACATAGTGTCCAATTAACACCTGTTGACTTGATTTGAATTAATGGGTATAATTTATATAAAAGAAAATTTCATTTATATAAGTCCTACTTTCAAAGTTCTTTCAATATAGAGAACTAGCTATATTAGGAAAGTTTTCCTAAACCAACTTAAAACTATTAATACTTTTTGGTAGAAAGAACTAATCAAATCATTACATTGATGGATTTTCAACAATCAATCTTGAGAGGTGTCATGTGTATTGTAAATTTGGCAGAATGAGAGTCCAGAGTCCTGAGTTATATTCTCACAGGACCTGAGAGGCTACTTCATCTCTCTAGATCTCAGCCTCTCATCCATAATATGAAGCAGTTGGGCTAAATGATCTTGAAAGTCCCTTGTAATTTGACATTTATCAATTTAATTCATACTCTGTCTGTATGATAGGATTCAATAATGTTCTTGTTTATGGCACTTTGGCAAGGAGGCTTAAACTTGTGGTATATTTCTGCATATTATTGATCTTAACCTCTATTTTCTGTGAATTGTTTCCTTTTCTGTTTATTGGAATTTCAAATATAAAATCAATAATATGTCATAAGCCAGGCATGGGGGCTCATACCTATAATCCCAGCACTTTGGGAGACCAAGGTGGGTGGATCTCTTGGGCCCAGGAGTTCAAGATCAGCCTGGGCAACATGGTGAAATCCTGTCTCTACTAAAAATACAAAAATTAGTTGGGTGTGCTGGCGCACACCTGTAGTTCCAGCTACTCAGGAAGCTGATGTGGATCACCTGAGCTCAGGAAATCAAGGCTGCTGTGTGCCTTGATTGTGCCATTGCCCTCCAGCCTGGGTGACAGGAGTGAGACCCTGTCTCAAAAAATAATCATAATAATTTTAAAACATGTCATCATGATCCCTACTAAGGAAAGTAAAACAATAACTTAAAACAAATAACATTCCCCAAGTGACACTAAACACCCAATATTCTGAAAGAATTCTAAAAATTAATCTACTGATTAAATCTGTAAAAAATTTATTGGAGGTACAAAATTTGGTGTAAGTGTCATTTATACTGGACACAATTATCTTCTCTCCTTTTTAGCCAGCTTTAAATTTAGTTTCTCAAATTGCAAGGATGAACACATAAATATTTGCCTATAGATAGTACATTCTGAGTGTTTCTAGACAAACAGATAAAAATGAGGTAAAATTAAGAAGTGATGGAGTCTTGATATTTCCTGAGTCCAATTTCATTGTTCTCATTAATCCTACCCTGGTCATTAAGTTCTGGGCCCTACCTTTATACATATATACCTATAGGTATAGCTATATAAATAGAAAGAAAAATATTTTATATAATTTTCTTGAAGGCATATGTAAAAATAGAAAGATTAACTATTTAAAATATAATTAATGGTGAATTTGTGTCCTATGTTAGGATAATGAAAAAGATAATTTAAAAAATCACAGAGAACCTGCTGGTTAAGGACTTAGTTCATCCCAGGAAACTAATTTTAGACTTTTCTAAGCATTATTGAAAATTTGAAGAAACAGGTTTTAGAAAAATTATAGAAAGCAATGGTGTTTCTAATATGTCTCATTTATGGTTTTTGGCAGAGAGTAATAGCCAACATTTACTGATAACTCACTATGTGTCGGCTAAGATTCTAAGCACTTTACGTGAATTAATCCATTAAGTATTCATAGCAATCTAAGAGGTAGGTATTAGCAGCTTGTATCAGCTCCAGAATTAGACCCTATCAATTTCAAAACTGAGGCCTAACATGACATGGTAGGCACAGGCTATTGACCAAAGATGAGAGAACGTCTTCGTGCGAAGTGAGGCAACAAGCAAATGTAACACTGGAACCATCTGCCCAAAGCTGCTCCATTTTTGTCTGTGTGACAAGATCAATCCACTGTATAAAGAACCAACCAGAATTCACTCTGCTTAAAATGTGTCCTCTGTTTCAAAATGGCACTGCACCCCTTGGAAGCAATAAACCTGGTAACTTCATATGTACAAACACAGCTCATGTTAAAGAGGATGTCACGCGCTATGTGTTTCTGTTAGCTCCTGTCTCAGAAGACAACATGTCAGTATTGAAAGACAGTCACTCATCCTCTTGTAGGTGTCCATGATTGGGTGCTTTTTAATGGATTGAAATCCTAGATGAACATTTTTCTTCAAATACCTCTTTTTTTTCCCACTTACATGAAATCTTTGCCATGATTCATTAGAATAACCAGGAGATATAAAAGTTCTGGTAGGTTTTTCAAATTTGTCTTCCAAAAAATAATAAGCCTTTTGATCCACTTAGAGCATTGAACATTCTAAACAGTGTTGCTTGAATCTAAAAGATATAGTGGATAAATTAACATTAATGACAATAATCTTTGCAATTTCCCTGCACACCAAGGAGAGGTTAATTTCCTTTGTGTTGAAAACCTTACAGTAAACATAATAACGTGCTTCAGAGGAACTGAGAAAAACACCAGACGACCCTTGGTAGCTTCAACCCTTTGGCATGTTTATAACCCTCATAAGAGAAGGGCTGGGCTGGGTGTGCAGAGGATTGGTGTCAACCATCACGTGGTGTGACAATGTGGAGTTTGACTAATCTGCCTTTGACCTATTTGTACAAGAATGGTGTATATGAAAAAGAAAGATCCTTCTTCAAGCTTTTAAAATTTTAAACAGAAAAGTGTTGGAATGAATGAAATAAAACACTATTTCTCAACTGATATACCATGTCCTGAAGAACAAGGTAGCTGCCATGAGCTGTTGCGGCTATCTGTAGCCTAGCAATCACCTACCCACAAAAAGAACCACCTCACGGATACAATCCCCTTACTGCGCACAAAGCTGGTCCACAGAACTCTGGGAAGCCAGTCTGAATGGAGGAAGGAGGCAGTGCTTTTCTCCAAAAGGACTCTATCACGGGGAAGAGGCTTTGCAAATCAATCAGTGCCTACCATGAATCACTGTCACAGGAGTTGACTGGCTCTCAAATACCTTCACACACACACAAAGTCCAGTGTACTGAACGTCCTGAGAATTACTTGGGAAACACAGACACTGAGAGGTATTAGTATCTCTGGCCAACTTGGGAGAATCAGAAAATCAAGTCAGAATCAAAAAAACAGATGCCAATCCAGATTCCAGACTTAGAAAGGAGGTCAACAGGTAATGAAAGCAGAAGTTTCTGCCTTGTATTTGGCTGAAACAACTGAAGTTTCTATACATTTGCTAATTCCCAGAATTGAGAAGAAAGCTCTGGAAGATGCTGTTAAGAAATAGAACATCTCCTAAAGAAAGACATATTGACAAGCATTATTCCACAATTGCCTTTGGAAGTTAGTAACTTTGGCCATATAAAACCAAAGGGTAAAGCATTTTCAGAGACACTGAGATCTTTCAAGAAGTGTAAAGGGGGGGAACTAAGTGTAAAAGGAGGGACAGTGGGGGGTGGGGAGTTGGGGAGGGATAACATGGGGAGAAATGCCAGATATAGGTGGTGGGGAGAAAGGCAGCAAACCACATTGCCGTGTGTGTACCTATGCAACAATCTTGCATGTTCTTCACATGTACCCCAAAACCTAAAACGCAATAAAATATTTTTTTTTTTTTAAAAAAGAGAGAAGTGTAAAGATCCCTTCTGTTCAGTGTCATCTTTTTCTTCTTCTACATCTGACAATAATAGTCCTCATCCTTCCAGACCTGACTCTCAGTCATCTTTGTCACGAGCCCCAGCAAATAGGACAGCTAGGAAGGGCCCAGGATGGCCGGACGCAGAGCCACCTCAGTGGTAACAAAGAATCTCTACAAAGTGAATCTATCTTCTTAGTTCACCTAATATCCAGGCAATACTTCCTTCACAGTTAACAGAAGTAGCATTCTGGAAGAAAGTGCTGGCCTGTAGGGAGGAAGTCAATAGACAATGGGGACAATTACATTCCAATCGTCAGGATCTCTGTAGTTGCTGTTGTTGTTTCTGGTTCTTTCTTAAGGTTAATTCTAACTCTAACATGAGAAACTACAACATAACAAGACTGACATTTTGTTTTCTAGCTTCAGGATGGCCCAAATTTGGAGTAATAATTAAACTGCTTGCTGGAATTTGAACATTTCTTGAAAAAGATTTAGGAATCCTTTAAAAGAAAATGATTAATTTCTTTAAAACTGACCTAGACATTTCTGAGAGATTCCAGGCCGACCTCTCTCATCCTCGCCCCATCAAGGGCTCTCCTCTGTTCTCCTCGACCTCTGGCCACAGCAATGAAAGTGATTTCTTTCTTAAAAACTGATCATTTGAAAATGTTCTCCAATGCAGTCATTGGCAGCTATTGAGGATAGTTATTGAGTCTTTCATTGTTTTGTTCTCAATTAGTTTGTAAAAAACTACTTCTGTACAATAATTGCTAAAATAGCTTAGATCGGGCAATTCACACTGGAAAGTTGCTAGGTTCTCCTAGTTTCCTCTACTGTAATCAGAGCGGACTGAAAGTTTAAGGATGTTGAACAGATTTTAGAAGACTTATTTTCCGGGTAAGGAATCTTTGTTATCTTTCATCTGAAGTTCAACGTTTGACTTTTTACTCTATGTGGATTAAAAAGCAACTTATAAATTAATCTATATGAATTGGTTAAATGAAACCTACACATCAATGATAAAAAGAAAAGGCATTGTACTGATTCACAAGCCAAACTATTTGATGCTCCCACTAGTAGACCACTGACAAGGGAATATTCTGAGCATACATCTCCATTCACAGATACGTATACTTTACACTTGACCTGACCAGTCAATGACTACTAAATAAGGGCATACTTCTTTTTTATAGTGAAATTTTTTGGATTATGCCACCACAAGCAAATTGCTAGAAATCAGTCTCCTTTAAAATCCTCCCACCCTAGACCCCTCTGAGAGATTCCAGGTCCTGCCTCTCTCATCCTCACCCCATCAAGAGCTCTTCTCTGACCTCCTTGATCTCTGGCCACACGAATATGAGGCCACAGTGCTCCTGGAAGAAGGTCCCCCCTATCTGTCACTCATGGTACCATTTCACCTGAGCATAAGTGAGCTCAAGCTCTAACTTTTAATAAAATCCTCTTTAAGGATTGTGGATAATGGAGGAGGACAGACAACCTACAGTGTAACTCAAGGCGCTGGCCATGACCAGAGCTGTTAAAGTCTCTTTTCAAGTCTCTTTGTCCACCAAGCCAAAGTAAGGGCACTCCCCAGTCCCACAGTGCTGTAGTCCCTTCCAAGACTCAGAATACAGGACAGAGAGATACAGAGAGAGATACAGAGAGAGAGAGAGAGAGAGAGAGAGAGAGAGAGAGAGAGAGAGAAATGAGAGAGAGAAGAGAAGAGGAAAAGAAGAGAAGAAAAAGAGAGAGAGAAGGAAAGGGGAGGGGGGGAGAGAGAGACACAGAGAAGAGCATGCATTCCTAATACCTGGGACTGCCAAAGAGAACATTCAATTCTGTCTCAAAATTAGTATCTCTCATTGTAGAAGGAAAAGGAAAATACTGGTTTGAAACCAGGAGCCAGAAATTCTTACATGGATACAACTGTTTTGGGTTAGCAAAACATATCAGTGCACTATTTAACAGTTTTTTAAAAATTATTTTCATTTAAAAAGGCAGGTCTAAGGCTGTGTGTGGTGGCTCACGCCTGTAATCCCAGCACTTTGGGAGGCCGAGGTGGGCAAATCACCCCCAGGTCAAGAGATCGAGACCATCCTGGCCAACAGGGTGAAACCTCGTCTCTACTAAAAATACAAAAATTAGCTGGGCGTGGTGGTGCACACCTGTAGTCCCAGCTACTCAGGAGGCCGAGGCAGGAGAATTGCTTGAACCCAGGAGGCAGAGGTTGCAGTGAGCGGAGAGCGCACCACTGCAGTCTAGCCTGGTGCCTGGGGACAGAGGATATGATCAGAAAAACAAAATCTGAGGAAGAAGAAATCTAAAATGTTCTGCAGAAGGATGTGGATGGTCTGAAGTAGATTCAGGAAGCCCAGGAAAGGGGCCAAGGTGCAGGTCAACACCACTGCAGAGGGAGAGGGTCTGGCTCACGTGGTGGAAGACTAAGGCCCAAGAAGAAAAGATGGCTGGCAAGTCCCTTCCACAGACGACATTGTGTCACTTTCAAGAACAGGAATGAAGAAACGTTTTGTTCTGTTGTTTGACGTGCTGGGATGTAAGCAGCCCCTGCCCCAAGCCTCCCCATAGCAACTCTTCAGGTAAAGTCCGTCCCCTCAAAGCTGAAAACAATTGTTTCCTCGTTCTTTCAAGGAAGTGAGATGGGATTGTGGCTGGCGTGAAGGGGTGAAGCATGGGAAAGGAACAGTACATGAGGAGACACAAGGTAGATGAATAACTCGGTAGGAGGCCCAGAGGGACACGTAGCCTTTCCTTCCTCGTCACAGCCCCCACCTCCGGCATCTTCCAAGACAGAAGAGAGAAACCCTAGGTTTCCCAGAACGTAGGATGGAGAGGCAGGCTGCTTTAATTTAAACAGACGCTGAGCCAGTGAGCCACAGGACCTGGGCGTTCCTAAAACTCCAGGCCCCAGTCAGGAACATGATCTGGCCTTCTGGTCCTTCTGGAAGAATCTCAGCACAACCATTTCTATTTCTACCATTATGCACTCTGAGAAAAGTCATTCACTATGAATAACCCACCTTTACTTGAAATATTAATATTTAAAAAACACACCTGGGGGAGAGATCCAAGATGGCTGATTAGCAACAGCTCAGGAATGTAGCTCCCAGTGAAAGCGCAGAGAACGAGTGGATGCCGCACTTTCCGACGAATTTTTGTTGCCCACAGACCGGGAGATTCCCGGCAGAGAAGCCACACGGGTCACCAGCGCGACTCTTTTGGCCGGCGCAGCTGTTTTGCCGGTGCCCCAGTGTGGCGCTTCCCGGTGTGGAGTACACGGGACGGACGGGCTCGGCTGGTCCCACCCCCACAAGGAAAACAGCAATTGGAAGCGCTGAGGACTGAGAGTTTCACAGCAAGCACAGCAAACCAAGAAAGGTCCGGCTCTGTGGGGAAGGGGCGTCCGCCAAAGGGAAACTAAGAAACAGAAAAACTTCATCACAGGGCGGAGAGAGATCCAAGATGGCCACGTAGCAGCAGCTCAGGATTGTAGCTCCCAGTGAAAGCGCAGAGAGCGACTGGATGCCGCAATTGCAGATGAATTTTTGATGCCCACAGACTGGAAGATTCCCGGTGAAGGAGTCACACGGGTTGCCAGCGCGACTCTTTTGGCCGGCGCGGCGCTTCTCGGTGTGGAGTGTATGGGACTGGATGCCCTTTTAGTCGGGCTCGGCCGGTCCATCCCCACAAGGAGAACAGCAATTGGAAGCGCTGAGGACTGAGAACAAGCACAGCTGAACCTGGGAAGGCCCAGCTCTGTAGGGAAGGGGCGCCCCCCGAAGGAAAACTAAGAAACAGAAAAAACTTCATCACCAACAAGCCAGATGTCCACTCAGAGACCCAATCTGAAAGTCAGCAATTACAAAGACGACAGGTGGATCAATCCACAAAAATGGGAAGAAACCAGTGCAAAAAGGCTGAGAACATCCGAAATCAGAATGCCCCTCCTCCTACCGGGGATTGCAGCTCCTCATCAGCAAGAGAACAAGGCCTGACGGAGGATGAGTGTGATGAACTCACAGAATCAGGCTTCAGAAGGTGGATAATAAGAAACTTCTGTGAGCTAAAAGAACATGTTCTAACCCA
>CAUYQU010047128.1:0-61567 GCA_963574635.1 Cheracebus regulus | reverse complement strand
TCTCCACCCCAAATCCACAAAACATACATTTTTCTCAGTATCACATTACACCTATTTTAAAAGTGACCACATAATTGGAAGGAATTCACTCCTCAGCAACTGCATAGCATTTCACAGGTTTAAATAAAATATTGGTTGGCTGCTTGTTTGTTATTTTCATCCCCTATTCCTTCCTGTCTCCATTGTTAAACACAATTACTGGCATAAAAGAGGTTTTTAATACCCATTTTTAGACTGCATTCTAGCCTGGACAATAAAACAAGAATCCCATTCTCTCTCCCTCTTTCTCTTTCTTTCTCTCTTTCATTCTTTTTTTCTTTCTTTCTTCTTTTCTCTCTTTTTCTTTCTTTCAAAAAAAAAAAGAAAAGAAAAGAAATGCCTATTCCCTGATCGCTCCCCTGTACAGTATTGTGGGAGCGATCTGATTCATCTACACTCAGGTCAGGAGTCTCAATCAGGGATGATTCTGCCAAGTGTCCAGAGGACATTTGCAGTGTCTGGCATCATAAGCCGGGGGGGGGGGGGGTCCTACAATGTGTCCTACAGTGCATGGGCGGCCCCAAAACAAAGAATCATCTGAGGGATGTGAGCAGCACAGAGGCAGAGAAGCAGGTCCCACCAGATGCTGAGCACTGCCTGGCACAGGGGTGCTTCACTGACAGAAGAGGCCACCTGTTGCCATGAGAGAGTCTCTCTAGGCCAGCTCTGAGGCATCCACAGCATCTACTTCCCAGCAGTACAAGTGTGGGGTTCGGTCTGGGACTCTGCCTTGGGAACAGTTTCCCCTAATGACTCCTGCCTCCTCTGCTTATGCAGTTCATTCAGTGGATGCCCCCTGGGAGCTGGGCACTGAGCAGGAGCAGGAAACAGTGGCCATGTCCCATCCCTGCCACCAGCAGCACCTGCAGTCCCCTGGTGGAGGCCGAGGCCCTGCTGCTATTCTCTCCATCTTCCTGGGGGAGGATGGGGGCCTGGCTGACCTACTGTGACTTTGGGATGGAGGAGTGTCAGGCTTGGGAGCTGTGGGAGGTGTTTGAGGCAGTCATGAGGACCTGCGTCTCCTCTGTTTCCATGCCCAGCTAGCCTGACCCATGTGCGGTTGGTGAGGGCAGTTCCAAGTTGCCCACTTCCCCATCCCTAGGTGACTGCCTGTGTCAGGTAGTCCCCTCCCAAGGGGCTTTGAAGGGGCTGGGCAGGCATGGCTGGCAGGTCCGCATGGCAGGGAGGGCCTTGTACCTCTTGGTAGAGCCTGGTAGTCCTCCACCTCTGGGATCCCTGTGCTGTGCGGGCCTGTGCTCCAGGGTCAGGCCACTGGGGAGGAGGTGCGTGTGTGGGCAGGTGCTCCCATCCTTATGGCTTTGTTCTGTTTTCAGAGCCCCTGCATCCCATTTTCAGAGCCCCTGCAAGCTGCTAAGCACCCCTTCCTTTCTCAGCACCGATGTCCAGGCCTTTCTCCCTCAGCACCCGAGGCCCTGGGAGCCCAGCAGCCTCCAGTCGGCAGCTGAGGGTAGGTGCCCCTTCCGTCCCCTCTGTGCATCACAGCCTTATTCAGAGCCTGTGCACTGCTGGGGTGCCTCCTATGGGGGCCTGTTAGTAGAGACCCACCCGAGGGCTGCTTGAGTGCATTAGAAAATGCTGTTCTTTTGAAACTTGATGCCAGAAAGGCTGGGCATCAAATTAACCAACTGTTAGGTGATTTGGCTTCACATTCTGGTTAAACTAATTGTGACATCTTTCTGCTGGGACCCTGAAGAGTAGAGGTGGAAACATAGCTTGAGGCCATAGGATGGGACTGGGTTTTGGTTTTGAGGAGGATGAGCCGGCAGGCAGCCTCAGTTGGCTGTGTAAGTTTCCTGCCCTGCTGTGAGTGGCCCTTTGCCTCCTCCACAGGTTTTCCCCTTTGACCACAAGGAAGGGCCAGACCAAGGTTAACCAGACAGCATCGCAGTGGCCCTGGCTTCCCTGTGTCTTGCAGAGAGTCCCCTTCTGAGAAGTGGTGACTGCCCCCGCTGCCGTCTGTGGCCCCTTTCCTGAGGGAGTGACCAGCTCACCCAGTTCTGGTCCCAGTCCCATGGGGTGTGCTCCTGTGCAGGTGAAGAGCAGCAGCACTACTCCCCTCAGCCAGCGCCCCCTCCCACTTCCAGGGCCCTCCTCCCCTCCGCCAGCATCCTTCTGACACTAGCACCTTCCTCCCAGGTCCCTTGGCCTGGGACAACGCATGCTGCATGAACGTGATGGGCGTCCTGAAGCCAGTCAGCTTTTGTCGCCACCCAGTAGACAGTGTGTGTCTCAGGGACGCCCAGGGACATTGCTGGGCCTGACTGTGGTGGAAGTAGCCATTTCTGGATAAAAATGAAAACTAGCAATCCAGATGTAAATTACATCACAGGCAAAGCAAATGCTTATATCATGGCAGATAGCAGTGGTGGGTTTGAATCTGAATCCTTGTGTGTTTGAATCTGAATCTTTGGAGCCTGGTTTGTGTGACTTCTGAGCTTTGAGACTGTCTAGATTTCTTTTCATTTTCTTAGACCGCTTAGTTATGAGAAAACAGTAAAGGGGCATGAATATTCCAGACACAGACGGAGACCTGTTTGAACAAGTTGCTGGCACTTTTCTTGCTAGAGCTGAGGGAGCCTAGGTGACCTTTTATGACTGCCTGCAGCCTGGCCCGGAGGGTCCAGCCCAGCCTGTGTGGACAGCCCAGGGCAGCGGATGGCATGCAAGCAGAAGTGATGGCCATCAGTGGATGGAAGGAGAGGCAGGAGAGGGACGAGGACCTTCACCCAGATTGAAGAGCATGAAATTGTGGACATTCAGCCATTTTTGACCTACAGAAACAGCAATTTCAATTAAAAAGTTAACAAAAGAAATCACATCAGGCATCTCTTCACTACCAACTCCTACAGGGATTAAATCAGTTGTGAAAATCCAGGTGCCTGTTCCCGTAGCCAGGAGGAACAGCCAGGCCCCATCCAGCACAGCCGGCTCCTCCAGGCTCCCCCCACCCACTGGGAGGGGGTCCTGACTGCTGGGGAGGAGGACAAGCACTTGGTGGCTGTCAGCCCTCTTAATGCAGAAACTCCTGTTCCTCAGATCCACAGTGCCCTGATATGGGGTGAGTCTATCCCACAAGTTCCTCTCTGCAGAAGCCACAGAGTTAGCCTACAGCATGGCTGTGTACGTGGTTTGTCCCACAGAGTGTTCTGATCTAAGTTGATCTAGCTTTTAAAAACTGGAGCTGGGTGCAGTGACTCATACCTATAATCCCAGCTCTTTGGGAGGCCAAGGCAGGCAGATCATTTTAGATCAGGAGTTCGAGACCAGCCTGATGAACATGGTGAAACCCCATCTTTACTAAAAATACAAAAGTTAGCCATGCATGGTGGTGCACGCCTATAATCCCAGCTACGTGGGAGACTAAGCAGGAGAATCGCTTGAACCCTGGAGGCGGAGGTTGCAGTGAGCTGAGATCGTGCCACTGCACTCTAGCCTGGGTGACAGAGCAAGACTCCATATCAAAAAATAAAAAATAAAAAATAATTAAAAAAATTAAATTTGGGAGATTTCACAACAAAGTTGGAATTCCATCTTCTCTTGAAAAGGCAGCCTATGGGGCCACACCCTGAGGCGGGGGCTGTGAGGTGGCTGCCATGGGGAGGCCTCTGCTCCCCAGGGCGTCACCCATCACTCGCTGGGGACCCTTCAACAATGGGCAGCGTCATTGCCATCTGTGAGTTAGCATTTTTCAGAGAAAATGTTCTTCTGCCCTCAGGCTTCCACCGCAAGACTGAAGAACAAGATAGACTGAGAGGGCCACTGTTTTCCAGAAAAATGAGTGAGAAGGTCCTTGTGGAAGTAAAGACTGCTCCTGCCTGGTTAGGAGTTCAGCCGCATGTCTGGGTCAGCAGTGCACCGTGTGTCCTGTGCCAGCCTGACATGGTAACTCGTGGCCACTGCTATCTAGTCATCTCCCCAGGCAGGGCCCTCCTCTGTGGCTAAAGCCTGTGGCCAGAGGGACACAGTTGGCCATGGACTCCCCGCTATCTGAGGCTCCGCCCTGCCACAAGCAGCCTGTCTGTTGGCCTTGGGAGCAGCAGTGGCCAGAGGGCAGACAGTCCTGGGCAGGTGGCTGACAGCCAGGAGCCCATTGTGCCGGGGATTGGAATCCACGATGAGGGGACCTCTGGGTGCGCCATGTGTAGGGAGTGCCTTTCTCTACCTGGGTAGTGTCACTGTACCCTCCCCTGCAGAGAGGCTCTGAGGTGGGCCTCAGGCTCAGGGGTGTTTGAGAAACCCACAGGCAGTGGGATCCCTCGGAGGGCACAGGGAGCGGAGGTTTCAGTGCCTCTGTTCATTCCTGCTGTGTCTGGAGGGCTGGCTCACTGTGCCTTGCTGCTCTCGCTCTTGCCCACCTCATGTGTTTAGAAAAGCATATGGAAAACGAGGGAAAGGAACGATTTTCAGTAAGGCTTGAAGGAGTGGACTAAAGGGCTTACTGATGCAGTTGTATTCGGTCTGTCTCTGACACTCCAGACTAAAGAAAAGAGCTACAGGCTTCCTCTGGCATCACTGCTGGGGTGAACGGCGGGGGACTGTTTCCCTGCAGGCAAGGCAGACCCTGCTGCACTGCAGACCAGATGTGTGTGTTTGTCTGCTTTGTCCAGTGACAACTCTCCGTTATTGCATTTCATGGAAACTGCATTTCAAGAGCTCAGGGTCCTATGAGTTGGTCGCACGGTATCTGAGTGAGCAAGGACTTCATGTTATCAGGTCATTTGGAAGTTTTTGCTCTGTCTAATTGAAGCATTAGAGGATAGACAACTTCACATTACCTCAAAATGAGAACATCTCCCTTCAATTAAGAGAAACAGGAGGCCAAGTGGCCAGGTAGAAGCTGCATAAGGATGCTGGACCCCAGGTCCACGCAGATTCCCACCTGAACAACAGTGGGCAGAGCTTTGGAAGAGCTGAGGCTTGTTTTTAAAGTGACAGTGTCTCAAATAGTCCTTCTACTGTCCTTCTACCGATGTTGCCACTGCTCAGAACGTTTGGGAATTACCTTCAGGTTTTGGGGTTGTTTTTAAGTGACAAGATCTCACTTTGTTGTGCAGGCTGGAGTGTAGTGACATGATCATAACTCACTGCAGCCTCGAACACCTAGGCTTAAGTGATCCTCCCACCTCAGCCTCCCAAGTAGCTGTGACTACAAGCACACACAACCACACTTGGCTAATTTTTCAATTTTTTTGCAGAGACAAGGTCTCACTGTGTTGCCCAGGCTGGTCTCAAACTCCTTGGCTCAAGCCATCTTACCACTTCAGCCTCCCAAAGTCCTGGGATTACAGGCATGAGTCACTGCAGCTGACTAGGTTTTTTTTGTTGTTGTTGTTTTTAAGTCAAGGGAAATTTTTTTTTTAAAGCTTCTCCACAATGGCAAACCTTCCCTTTTTTTTCCCCTACTTGCTCTTTGGGGATAGATGTGATTTTTGGCACCAGCTAAAATCCATTTAGAGTTAAGTCTTGTGCATGATATGGGTGATCAAACCAAATGATAGAATTTTGGTGCAAAGGCAGGCACGACTCAGTTAGTGAGACTGACGTCCGAGTAACAAACTGACCTGTAGAGAAGGATCAGGAAGGACCCACAGCAAACTGACAACTGTGCCTGGGGAGGAGGCAAGAACAAAGGAACCCTGGTCTGTGCAGTAAAACTTTTATGGTAAGAATATATTCATGTATTACCTTTGCAATTGCAAAACATCCTCTGTTCATGTAAACTGATGCTGAAAGTAGTAATGATCTGGCCATCTATATAGACTCCCAGGTAATTCATTTGAACATGGTTTCTATGGTGGCTAAAATGATAATTTTAAATAAAATGTATGAAAGTTTTTATAAACAAATTTATAGGAATCTTTTAAATATATAAGACGTTAGCATTAATAATTTAGTAGTAAAATATGTTGGTTTATTTTTCGCTTATTCCTTGAAAGTTGGTGTGGTTTATTCTGGAAAAATAAAAATAAAAATTTTCTTAGTGATCCTAACTCTGGGTGGCCCTTGTTAGTTAGGGAGGCTCACCAGGCTGGGGTCTGGCTTTGGGCAAATCCCCAGCAGCCCTGTGACCTTTCGTGAAGGTCACAGAAGCTCCCCTCTGAGCCCTGACTTCCTCTCACACGTGAGACGAGGCAACTGGGGCTGAGATCAAGATCAAGCCTGCCTGGATCTTGTGTGATTCCACCTTTCCCCGCTGCCTGGAGCTTTCTCATTCCCAGGCTGATTCCTCTTGAAGTCCGATTACTCAGAATCCCCAGCAGCAAGCTGGGAGAGGCACCTCGTACCACTTTCCCCCCAGCAGTCCATTGCATTGTCCTAGAAATAGAAAGGATTCCCTTCCTTTTCTCAGCAGACCTTCTTAGATGATTTGTCTTTTCTCTTAAGGGATGTGCCCTAGATTGAGCAGAGTTGGGGGATCTTGAATCTTAGAAGTCTAATGATGGATTCCCCAGGAGGAAGAAAGGGGGAGGTGCAATCTCTGACGGGGAGGTGCAATCTCTGACGTCGAGGGCTGCTGGCTTCACATCCAGGCTGTGACTGCCATCTAGAGTGGACAGGATGGTAGTGATAAAATACTGGGATGGTGGCAGGGCTGCATGAGAAAAGGGAGAAAACAGGGAAAATTGATTTTATCAGAAGGCAAAGATGTTGCTGAATATCCAAAGATCAGTTTCACTTTTTTTTTGAAATTCTCACCCTGAAACAGGAGAAAAATAGATTTCCAAATATTTGAGGCCATACGTTCATTCACTGAGAGGTTAGGCTTTGGGTAGCATCAGTACACCCACCAGCAGCCTTGCTTTACTGAGACTAGACGAAGCACCTAGAGAGGAATGCACCCTCTTTGTCCTCAGTTTCCCCCCTCTAAACGAGGGATAACTGGCTTCATTTAGAAGCCTTCAATCTGTATTTAGCCATGAAGAACAGTAAGAAATACATTTTATATCGCAACACAAAAGCCTTCTATAATGCAATCAAGGCAGACGTTTTACAAAACAATACTTACAGTGTGCTCAGATCGTTTTTATTCTATTTGATTTTTTTTTGGAATGCTGGCTATGACCCGTTTAAGTGGATTTTCCAGCTCTCTGAGAGGTTACAAAGCACATGCTGGAAAACAGCGTTCAGTATTCTCCCCGGCTGTTTCTAGACCCCATATCTGATCATTCCTGGGTCCTCTGTGTGTGTGGAAACGAGAGTGTAGCTGAGAGCATAAGCCCAGGAGGGTTCCAGGCATGGTGTAGCCTTGCACACGGGGATGCAGGGCAGCCCACGGAGCAGCACAGGGGAATCGTCAGCAAGTCATGGCTGCAGATTACTGTACTTTAATATGAAGTGTATTGTTTGGGTGAAAAATGATCCAAAAAGATAGAAATGAAAAGGATTATAAAACAGTACTTTGAACAATTGTATGCACACCAATTAGATAACCTAAAGAAATGAAAAAATTATTAGAAACGTCCTACCAAGACTGAATTATGAGGAAATAGAAAATCTTTTTTTTTTTTTTTAAATGGGGTTTCACCATGTTGGCCAGGCTGGTCTCGAACTCCTAACATCAAGTGATCCGCCCACCTTGGCCTCCCAAAGTGCTGGGATTACAGGCGTGAGCCACCACGCCAGGCCAGAAATAGAAAATCTTAATAGATGTATAGCTAGTAAGGAGGTTGAACCAATAGTCTCAAATCTGCTACCTGGACCACATGGCTTCACTGGTGAATTCTAACAAACATTTAAATAATTGACATCAATCCTTCTTAAACTTCTAGAAATTTGAAGAGGTGGGAACACTTCCTAACTTACTCTATGAGGCCAACATTCCTGCTACCAAAGCCAAACAAAGACACAACAGAAAAACATAACCATAGACAAATATTTCTTATAAACATTGATGCAAGAATCCTCAACAAAAATACTAGCAAACTAAATGCAGCAGTATATTAAAAGGATTATACAGGCCTGGCACAGTGACTCACACCTATAATCCCAGCACTTTGGGAGGCTAAGGGAGGCAGATTACTTGAGGTCAGAGTTTGAGGGGCTGGGTTCAGTGGTTCACGCCTGTAATCCAAGCACTTTGGAGGCCAAGGCAGGTGGATGACCTGAGGTCAGGAGTTCAAGACCAGCCTGACCAACATGGTGAAACCCCGTCTTTAAAGAAAAAAATAAATAAAGTAAAAAAAGAGTCTGAGACCAGCCTGGCCAGCATGGTGAAACCCTGTCACTACCAAAAATATGAAAATTAACCAGCCATAGTGGCAGGCGCCTATAATCCCAACTACTCAGGAGGCTGAGGCAGAAGAATCATTTGACCCCAGGAGGCAGAGGTTGCAGTGACCTGAGATTGCGCCACTGTACTACAGCCTGGGAGACAGAACGAGACTCTGTCTCAAAAAAATAATAATAATAAATAAAAATAAAATTTAGGCCAGGCACAGTGGGTCACACCTGTAATCCCAGTGCTTTGGGAGGCCGAGGCAGGCAGATCACCTGAGATCAGGAGATCAAGACCAGCCATGATTAACATGGAGAAACCCCATCTCTACTAAAAATATAAAATTAACCGGGCATAGTGGTGCATGCTTGTGATCACAGCTACTTGGGAGGCTGATGCAGGAGAATCGCTTGAACCTTGGAGGTGGAGGTTGTGGTGAGCCAAGATCTCACGACTGCACTCCAGCTTAGGCATCAAGAGTAAAACTCTGTCTCAAAAAATTAAAATAAAATTTAAAAAACGTAAAAGGATTATATACATCATCGAGTGGGGATTTATTCCCAGAAGGCAAGGATGGTCCCATACATGAAATTCAGTCAGTGTCATACACTACATTAACAGAATGAAGTTGGGAGGAGGAATCGCACAGTCATTTCAGTTGATGCAGAAATAGTATTGTCGCAGAATCCTTGGGGTGTTGCTTGGCCAGCCAGAAATTTTTGTGGCTGAATTTTCTGCCTGAGTGTTGCTTGCGCCTGCTGAGCTCTTCCTGCCCACTTGCCTGGCAGGCTGCTCTCAGCTCATACTACTGGCCCAGATCCCACACCTGCCAAGGGCAAGCCAGGCACAGAGCAGGGAAGGGTGTGTGAGTGAGCAAGGGCGAGGTCCAGCCACTGCACACTGCCAGGCATCCTGGGTGATATAGCAGGGCAGACAGCTCTGCACGCCTGTGGCTGGACCAGATACACTGCATGCAGTATCCGCTGCAGGCACCTGCGTCCAGATGAGGGGAATGTGACGGCACCTGGAAGCTTGGAGACACGAGGAACCAAGAGTCCCAAAGAGGGTATCACAGCCCTGTTTCAGAGAGACCTAGGTATGGGCTCCCCAAAGGGCTGCAGCTCTTCTTTCCTTCTTGTCAACCACAATGTGGTGAGTGGAGGGTCATGTTTCAGCTCTGTGTTACGGCTCTTTTAGTCCCATCTTTCAGCAGGTCCCAAGTTCTTGTCCCACATTCAAGAAAAATGAGGTACATGGATAACTGGAGGGTGAGCAAGGTGGAGAGGAGGTTCACTGAGCAACAGAACAGCTCTCAGGAGACCTAAAGTGGGTAGCTCCTTTCTACAGGCAGGTCACCCTAACATCTGTCTGGCTCAGAGCAGAGAAGAGACCCACAGTGCATAGCTCTCTCCCCAGGCAGGTCATCCCAATGTGTGTCCCACAATGGGTAGCTCCTTTCCTCAGGCAGGTCATGGCAATAAATGTCCAGCTCTCAGTGGAGAGGAGACCTGCAGTGAGTAGCTCCTATCCACAGGCAGGTTGATCTGATGTCTGTTCAAGACTGACTGAATCCAGGATTTTTAATGAGCTCAGAAGGGAGGAAGTGCATGCTGATTGGTCCATTGATGGTCAAGGGAAGGCTGAGAAAAAGCATCATAAATTCTTACTTTGGTCTGTGGACTCCACTCAGAACTGACAGCTTGGCCCCATGCTTCAGACCATCCCTGGCTTGAAGGTGGGGCTTCACCAGGGACCCACACCTTTTTGCCCAGGAGCCCGTCTGCCTCCTGCTGTCATCAGTCATATACATGGCACCCACGCTGTTAGCATCAAGAGACACCTGCAGACCCACGAGGAGCCACCCTCAGCCCATCCCCACCTCAGCCTCCATCCCATGCTTGTCAGCATCCAAAGTCCGAAGGGGGCTGAGGTGGCGGGGGGCTGGTGTGTCAGCACCACCCTGAGTGCACACATACATGGCCAAGTTGTGACAGTGTCCACGCTCAGCCTCAACTTTGCTCCAAAATTGGAGCACCCACCAAGAGTGGGAAGAGGCCTGGCAGCAGGGAGAGGCCAGGCAGCGGAAACAGGCACTTCTGAGCCTGTAGGGGAAGGGGGACTTTCCTAGGCCTCTGAGAGCACAGGGATGCCTGGGTCTGCAGCTGCATCTGGGTGGCTGCAGCTGTGCCCAGGAGGGCAGGGCTCCTGCCCCGCCATCTCAGAACGGGGCAGGGCTCCCACCTGTTCCTAGCTCCCACCAGCTCCATGGAGTACACAGCCCTGGCCATGCCTCCCCCACTACAGCCAGCATCTTCTCAGCAGCTGCTCCAGATGAGCCACCACTGCCATTGGTATTGATGAAATTCAACATCTTTTCATGATAGAAACCCTCAACAAAGTAGGATGGAAAGAAGGTACTTCAACATCATAAAGCCTTTCTATGAAAAGCCTACAGCTTACATCATACTTAAAGGTGAAAGACTGAAAGCTTTTCCTTTAAGACCAGGAACAAGACAAGGATGGCTGCATTCACTACTTCTGCTCAACATAGTATTAATTAAAAGTTCTAGCCAGAGCAATTAGGCAAGAAAAAGAAATAAAAGACATTCCAAGTGGAGAGGAAGAAGTAAAAGTATCTCTGTTAGAAGATGACATGATCTTATGTGTAAAAACCCTAAAGATTCTATTTAAAAAATAATAACCCCAAAACTATCACAGCTAATGAATTTGACAAAGCAGCAGGATATAGAATCAACACGCAAAAATCAGCTGCATTTATTTACATGTACAATGAACAATTCAGTAAGAAAATAAATTCCATTTTCAATAGTATCAAAAAGAACAGAATACTTAGAAATATACTTAACCAAGAGGTGAAAGACTTGTGCACTGAGAAATAGTTTGCTGAAAGAAATGGAAGGAGATGTAAATAAATGGAAAGATCTTATACTCATGAATTGGAAGACTTACTATTTTTAAGAAGTTATTGCTACTCAAAGCAATGTACAGACTTCAGTGTAAACACTTTTGAAATCCCAATGATGGTTTTTGCAGAAATAGGGGGAAAAAATCCATCCTAAAGTTTATATGTTCTCTCAAGGGACCCTAAATAGCCACAGTAGTCTCAAAAAAGAATTGAAAAGTTAGAGGTCTCACAATTCCTGATTTCAAAACTTACTACAAAGCTGTAGTAATCAGAACAGTGTGGTGCTGGGATATAGACAACTATATAGAGCAATGGAATAGAACAGTCCAGAAATAAACCCTCAAATATATGGTCAAGTAATTTTCAGCAAGGATGCCAAGGCCGTTCAAAAAAGACAGCTTTTTCAGAGTGGTGATGGGGAACCTGGATAGCTATATGCAGAAGAGTGATATTGGGCCCACTCAGAAATTAACTCAAAATGGACATAAACATAAGAGCTGAAACTTTAACATTCAGCTTTAGTTTCACTGCTAAAACAAAGTACCATAGACTGGGTGGCTTATAAACAACAGATACTGATTTCTCATTCTGGAGATTGGACATGAGAGACCACAGTGATGGCACGGTTGGGTTCGGTTAAAGCAACTCTTCCCGGTGGCAGACTGCCACCTTCTCTTGTGGAAAGAGCTTGCTAGCCCTCGGCCTCTTCTTATAAGGGTACTGATCCCCTTCGTGAGGACTCCACCCTCATTACCTAATTACCTAGCAAAGGTTCCACCTCCAAATACCATAACATTAGGAGTGTTTTCCACTTCCCTCCCAAAAAAGTGCCAAATGGTCCAATTTAAAAGGAAAAAATTCAGTCGTTGTGCTCCAGATCTGCAAATAACACATGTTGATTTTCAGCACCATAAAGACAATTATTGGGAAGATCAGGTGATATTTTTCTCTTTAATGCAAGTGTTCTGGTGTCAAGCAGATTGAATTTGTGGGGAGTTTGCCTGTTAGTGTGGCCTTTCACTGACCATTCAGAAGGAAGAAAATATGAAACAGAATGCTCAAGTGTAAAGGAGTCTGAAAATGTCTGTCCTCAAGCCTGCAAGATTTGGAACCCTTCTGTGTCCTTTTTCCATAGATGTAGGAATTAAAAGTCGGGATTCAGTGGAGACATTTGACCAGCCAGCCCCTCAGCATGGTCCCTGGGTCTGGGCAGCTGTGCTCACCGGAGCTGCCCATGCGGGCAACTTCCAGGGATAAGCCAGAGAGGCCAGAGCACTAGACTAACGTTATAATTCCAAGCTTACCTAGCAGAGAAGACAGCTATGCCCATGTGTGTTTGTGTGTGTGTGTGCGTGTGTGACTGTGCCTTCTGTGGATATTGGCTAGGGACTGTCACAGGAAAGCCTCTGCCTTTGGCATGTGGTTACTGCCATCAAGACTCTGCCCCACAGCCTTATAGACCCAAAAGAAAAATGTTCTCATCCTACTCAGAGATGTTCAAACAGGAGTGATTGTCTGACAGTGACTACACTCGCAGGAGAATGACAAACAGCAAGGCCCAGCCATCCCTTGGTATCCTCAGAGGATTGGTTCTAGGACTTCCAAACATACCACAGTCCCAGCATGCTCAAGCCCCGCAGTTTGTCCTGCTGAATCCACGAACAGAAAAGGTCGGCCCCCTCCCTATGAGAGGCTTTTACATCTCATGAATACACATTAGGTTGAAAACAATCTGCTTTTTAGTGGACCAACCAGGTTTAAACACATGTTCAATGGTCCACTGTATTCATTCACAATACAGATTTCCTTTTAGGAAAAAAAAAAAAAAAGCCAAAAGGAAAATAAAAGCTTATCACAAAGTTGAGTATTATAAAGGTTTTGTTTTGTTTTTTGAGATGGAGTCTTGCTCTGTTGCCCAGGCTGCAGTGCAGTGGTGCAATCTCAGCTCACTTCAACCTCGGCCTCTTGGGTTCAAGCAATTCTCCTGCCCCAGCCTCCTGAGTAGCTGGGACTACAGGTGCTTGCCATTGTGCCCATGCCCAGCTAAATTTTTTGTATTTTTAGGGACAGGTTTTCACCATGTTGGCCAGGCTGGTCTTGAACTTCTGATCTTAGGTGATCTGCCCACCTCCACCTCCCAAAATGCTGGGATTACAGGTGTGAGCCACTGTGCCCAGGCTTTTTTTTTTTTTTTTTAGATGGAATCTTGCTCTTGTCACCCAAGCTGTAGTGCAGTGGCATGATCTCAGCCCACTGCAACCTCTGTCTCCTGGATTTAAGCAATTCTCCTACCTCAGCCTCCCAAGTAGCTGGGATTACAGGCATCCACCATCACACCTGGCTAATTTTTGTATTTTTAGTAGAGATGGGGTTTCACCATGTTGGCCAGGCTGGTCTCAAACTCCTGACCTCAGGTGATCCACCCACCTTGGCCTCCCAAAGTTCTGGGATTACAGGCATGAGCCACTGTGCCTGGCCTGAAGGTCTTTTTTGTTTTTTACCCCATCCACTGCCTCCCTGTGTGACCTCCTGACATCAAGAAAACAGCGCATGGTGCAGATAATCTCTGCTGAGGTTTGTAGTCATGGTGACTGCCTTGGTGGGCAGCTGATTGCCATGCTGGGCTAATGTTTTAAGAGCACAGGTAGTGTTTGTGCAGTGGCGGGCCTTTGGTCATGTAGCACCTGGAGTTCTGCTGAAACCAAGTAGCCAGAGCCAGAGAAGAACTTGCCCTTGAGGAGTCGCTTGGCTCATGCAGTACCCAACCTTAGGAGAAAGCTCCTGAAGAAATCTGGAATTAACACAAATGAGGGCTTAAGCCGCCTTCATTCCCCAGCCTTTCCATTCAAAGCACCACCTTTGGAATACTCTTTAAAAAAATAATAAGGAAATGTCAATGAACTCATTGTCTTTAAAGGGATATCTTAAAAGAGATAATGGAAAATTATCCCCTGTTAACTGTGCATAACAACAGTGGGTAACCATTAGCTGCGATGAGAAGAGCTACCATTTGCTGAAGCTTATTTAAGGCACTGTGCTAAGGAATTCTCATAGATATATTTGAGCCTCATGACCACCTCTTTTTACAAAAAAGGAAACTGAGGCTGGGAGAAACTAAGTGAGCTGCCTCAGGTCACAGTCTGGAAAGTGGCAGAAGCTAAGCTCAGTGGCACACACCTGTAGTCCCAGCTATCTGGGAGGCTGAGGTGGGAGGATGGTTTGAGACCAGGAGTTCAAAGCTATGAGCACATTTATGAAAATGCACTGCTCTCCAGCCTGGGCAACATAGACTTTGTCTCTTAAAAAAATAATAAATTAAAATGTTTTAGATTTAAAAATGAAAAACATGGCTAGAATTCTAGCCTATGCAGTGGCTACCTTCCTCAGAGACTTCTTACCTTATGGATTTATACCTGTGCTGATAGTAGTAGCCTCCATCTGTGTAATATTAAATTGTCATCAGGTATTTCATATTACCTTTTTTGTTGGTGCCTTTGTTCCAGGGAGAAAGTAAGAGAATAAAAACATGCAGGCAAGGCACTGCACATATGGGAGGCCTCTGAGAGCCACTGCCAGACCTCTGTGTCTCCCAAAGGAGATGCCCTCTTGTAAGCATCCTGGGGCAGGTGTAATACCCCCTGATATATCCTGCTCAGGTGCGTGTGGGTCTCAAAGAACTAGTTCTCATAATGGCTAAATATGAGTGATTTGAGAGTATTGTGCTTTAAAAAGTAAACTAGAATTCATTCGAAGTGATTCCCTAGAGTAATGTCCCTCTAACTCACTGGCATTCCAGGATGCTTTCTTGAGTGGAGCAAAGCATTTGGAGTGACTACTTGAGCCCTGGGAGCTGTACAGAGCCCCTGTTCCCCACCCCTTGGGGACATGCAGCACCAGTATCTGTTGGCCATGCACACATCCACTCACATGTTGCAATGGAAGAGGACTGCAAGAAAGTATTCAGTACATGTATAGTGAAGTCATGAATGAACAGTGGGGTGAATGCCACCTCCCTTTTGGTTGTTCTTGCCAGGAAACAGTCTACAAGACAGGGAATGCATTTCAACCTGTGCGAAATTATTAACAAAGTTGTGTTCCTATTGCTCAAAATTCTGTGAACTACTTTAAGTATTGTCTTATTTCACAGCTTATTTTGAGTAATATAACAATGCTAGCATTAGCCTAGAACATCAGTGCCTTCATTGTTGAGATTAAAATTGGTCCTATAATGAGGATGCAGGAATGCTGCCATCTGAGCAGAAGCCAGCGTTTAGTGAGCCCCCTTCTCCGTGAAAATGTTCCCCCTAGCATGAGACCCCCCACCCTAGACATGGGGGACACATCTTTGTACTTAGCTATCTGCAGTCTCTCCATTGGCACAAGTCCCTTGGAGGGCACCAGTCACAGAGTCAAATCCTGGTTTGACATAGAGATGGAGCAAAGCCAGCGGCTTCACCAGCAGTGCAGGAGGTTTAAAGGATAAGGACGGTGACTTGCCAACAGCATGTGATAGCCTTGGTGGGATGGCCAGAGGAGGCTGTGGAGTGAGCATCAGCTAATGGCTATGGAGCTGTTGGGATTCAGTCTTTCTAGAACTCCAGTCAGTCTTCCCGTCTGGGTTTTCTGCACAGCAGCCTGGGGCACAGAGCTGAAGTGCCAGCCCTCTTGGCTGTTGGCCTCAAGCTGTTCCACCACAGCGTCTCGTAGTTATAATGTCCCTATGCACCACGTGGGAAAAAATGTTCCTATAAAAGTAAACGACTTGGGGTAGGGTGCAATTGTCAGTAAATAGTTAAATAAATTATTATGTAGCAATAATTTTTATTTGTTAATTATACCTCAAAGCTGGAAAAACTGGTGGTGGTAGAGAAAATACAAAACTCTGGCCACATTATGGTTACAACTGTATAAATTTAATATATGCAAATGAACAAGCATTAGAAAAGCACTTAAAAAAAGAAATCTGTACAAGTATTAGGATGATGGGACTGTAGATGCATTTTCTCCCATTTTGGATTTTTAATTTTGCTGTTACAATATTCCTGCAAAAAAGCCAGGCAGGAAAAGTTCCCATCTCCAGGCCATCCCGTCTGGCAGATGTCCCAAGGCAGGAATGGCCTGAACTCTTCTACTGAGGCCAACCTCCTCCTGCTCCAGGCTTGGTTCTCAGGCTTTGAGAACCTCAGGACAGGACACCTTTTTCCACCCCAGCGAGGAAAATGAATAGATAACAGTTGTGCCCTTGTTTTGAGTGTCAGGAGCAGATGGAACCCAGACTAGTGCGCTGGCCTGGGGACGGTCCAGGGCTGGCTTGGCCTGGGCAGCAAGGCTAGGGAAGGTGGCACGGCGGGGAGGAGACCCCAGGGCTGCAGGCGTGCCCTGAGTTACCCTCTGCACCCCTTTCCTGGCCTCAGGAACTCTCTGTGGGATGCTTAGAAGGCCTGCTGACAGGCTGGGTAAGGCCAGTGAGAGAGAGGAAATGGAGAAGAGGGACGCCTGTGTTCACAGGCCCTAAGAAAGAATTTAGTTACTTAGATTAAACGTCTGTCACACATGTAGGTCTGGGAAATGCATTATTAAAAATACACAGTCCCAGAGGAACATGCGCAGTGAACTCCAGGGTGCAGGGGGCAGCACCAGGATACGGGTGAATTTGGGGCCCTAGAATGGCTTTGGCTGTGTGTGGTACAGGGGAGAATGTATACATGTATTACATGTGAAGTTTTTTAAAATACACGTATAGAGGAAAAGATGAGACAAGTCTGATGAGATGTCAACAGCAATAATTCTCAGTTACGGGTGCTGTGGGAAGAGCCCTTTAATTTCAGCACTTTAGCAGGCTGAGGCAGGATCACTTAAGCCCAGGAGTCCAAGATCAGCTTGGGCAGCATAGCGAGACCGTCATCTCAATAGATGGATTAGATGGATGGACAGATACAGATATTTAGATAGAGATATTTAGATAGCTAGATAGCCTTGATTGATGAATGGATAAGTTGGATAGGTAGAGACCAATGGATAGAGATAGATTAGATTAGATGGATGAATGGATAGATAGATTAGATAGAGATAGATGGATCAATCCATTGATTAGATAGGTAAGATAGTCCTCGCGTTCAGGGAAGCCGCAGCGAGTGCCACCTAGCGCTGCAGTCTCTGGCCGGACACTCAGTGCCGCAGACTAGGAGGGACGCCGGGGCCTCTAGGGGCCGAGGGCTGGGATGAGGGAGAGAGGGGCGGCCCAGAGGAGCAGCGGGCACGCCTCGGACAAGGTGGCGGGGCCGCCTGTTGGCGTGGGTGCGGCGAGGGGAGCGGGCCCTGGGTCAGCTGAGGACCGGGCCTCGGGGGCGCCGCCGGGCGGGACTGGGGCTCTTGGCCGGGTTTGCTCGTTTTTTGGGAAATAAGGCCACTGGGGACGGTCACTACCGTTTCCAGGAACCGCTAACCCCCTCTGAGTGCCCCGCAGGTGGACCGGGCGGCGCTCCTGGCTGTGGCTGACTGGGCTCCCGGCGTGAGGAGCGCCCCTGCGGGCTGAGCGGGCGGAGGGCGGCGCGGGCGGAGCCCGGGGGAGGAGGGGCCTGGGCCCCAGGCGGTGGGAGCGCCTCCGACCCTTCCCGCTGTGGTCCCGCAGGCGCCGGACCCCTGCCCTCGCCGGTGCCTCCTAGGCCGGGCGCTTCCCTCAGGTTACAGGCGGTCCCTGAGCCCATGCTTCGTTTCCGCACAGTTGGACCGCCGTGTATTTTTGCCACTGATTCCAGGCTGTTGAGTATCTCAGGAACCGGCTGTTGGACAAACGCAAGGCGCGGTGTTTCTGTTGCGCCGCCCCTCGCTACTGGCGCTGGGGCCCTCGGAGGCTCAGTGAGGGCCCAGCCCGCCCGTTTCCAAGAATACCCCAAAAGCAGTCTCTTCCCCACTGAGTTCCCTTTCTCCCAAGACGGCGGACAGCCCCGCCCCGCGGACCCTGCAGACAGCCACACTCTGGGCTGAAAAGCGTACCACGCGTACTTTTTTTTCCCAGCACGCGTGCGGCCTTGGAAAAAACCTTTCGTGAGGCCTGTGGCTGGCCTGTCACCTTGTCAATCTGGCCAGACGTTTTTGAAAAAAGATGCGAAGCCACTAGATGTGAAGTTGCAGCTGCCCTGTGAATAAGCGGGCTGGAGGTGACACTCGTTGTAGGGCGCGGAAGGGCACGCGGGCTTGGGCAGGGGCGTCCACCTGCGAGCGCAGCCGTGCGCCTTTGCGGGAGGCCGCCTCTGTCAGGGCTGCCTCAACACAGCCTGCCCGCGTCGAGCGGCCACTGAATGCGGTTGGACCGTCGTCTTGAATGTATTTCAAGCACACAGGTGTAGAGAGTGAGCCGTATTCCACTATCTCATCTGGCCAGGAGGTCAACTTTTCCATGTTTCTTTTTGTTCACATGTAAACATGAGGTCTGAAACGTTTTGAGCAGATCCCCGTTTCCAGAAGTTGGGGTTCGTGTTTTTAGACGCTGCAGGGCTAATGATTTTCCTCTGTTTCTTGTTCCCCACTGTCCTCCTTTTCCCCTCCGCCAGGAAGGGTGCCTGTGGCCTTCAGACAGCGCCGTACCGCAGCCGGGCGCCTCGGAGGTAAGGGGTCCCAGGAGGTGCGGGCTGGGGTGGGGAGTCAGGGGGCATGTCCCTGCCAAGTGGGGGGGGGAGGGGCAAGGGCATTACCACGTGGGCATCAGCCCACCTTTGGACGAAGGCATTGCCTGGAACTTTGGTCAAAAGCAGGAGGGGATTTTTCCTCGAATCTTCCAAGGATTATTCGTTCTAGTCTAAAGCTCCTTACCAAAAACAATTTGAATCACTGATCTTTACATGATTCCATAAGCTTCTACTAATGTGCCTTGGCAAGTGTGGGCATAGTTTATAAATATCATAGCGTGATTCATTCCCACATCTCCAAGTGTAATAATGCAGATTTTAAAATAACATTTTTTTGTCTTCAAGTTAAAAATAATGGTGTGCGAGAAATCAATATCTCTATGTATGCGTGTAGATATGTGTGTATATTAAATGCATGTATATACACATATACATCTATGCATATATGCATGTGTGCATATATATATGTATATAAAAGAGCTGTCTCCTAGAAGAAACTGGGATGGTAGAACAAATGAGAAGATATTGTAAGAAATGTACTACCTGGATTAATTTTGGAAAAAGAAATTACTATAATCATATCTACTTGAGTACAAAACATTTTTCATGTCAGTGACTAAAAATAACTACAGGAAACTTTTATTCAGATTCCAAATAACTGGAAAAGTCTAGGAGCCAGAAAAAAAAAACAGTCATTGGCTGGGCATGGTGGCTCTTGTCTGTAATCTCAGCACTTTGAAAGGCTGAGACAGGTGAATGGATCACGAGATCAGAAGTTCAAGACCAGCCTGGCCAACATGGTGAATGCAAAAATGCAAAATTTAAAAATGCAAAAATTAGCTGGACACAGTGGCAGGCACCTGTAATCCCAGATACTTAGGAAGCTGAGGCAGGGAAATCACGTGAACCCGGTGGGGGTAGGGGACAAAGGTTGTAGTGAGCTGAGATGGCACCATTGCACTCCAGCCTGGGCAACAGAGTAAGATTCTGTCTCAAAAAAAGATTTTTTTTAAATAAAAATTAAAAAGAAAAAGCAGTCATTTTGGGGGGATTTGTTTAAAAAAGTAATTGGTAGGGCAGTAATCTCTAAGTAATGAATAAATCGACCCAATGCTTTCTATCTGCTCCCCGTATCATTGTGTGAAGTTATAACTTCTGCTTACTTGGAGTCCTGGCCAACGGTAGCTCATGCCTGTAATTCCAGCACTTTAGGAAGCTGAGGTGAGTCAGTCACTTAAGCTCAGGAGTTTGAGACAAGCCTGGGAAACATGACAAAACCCCATCTCTCTTTTTAAAAAAAATTAGCCAGTCATGGTGGCGTGCACCGGTTGTCCCAGCTACTCAGGATGCTGAGGTCAGAGAATCACTTGATTCCAAAAGGTTGAGGTTGCTGTAAGCCAAGATGCCAAGATGGTGACACTGCACTCCAGCCAAGGTGACAGAGCCAGACCCTGTCTCAAAAAAAAAAAAAAAAACTAGCTTAAAAAAATAAAAACTCAGAGCCCCTCGTTACTTTTCTGAATCATAGGTTCTAGGTGCTAGAGCTGGCAGGGACCTGAGAAAGCAGGCAGCACTGTCCTGTCCTCATAAGTTATAGAGAAGCCGAGGCCTGGGCGAGGTCGCTGATGACCGGATTCGAGTGCTGGCCACAGTGCTCTTCACCCTGTGACTCTTGGAGTTCCTAGTGTGCTCTGTTTGAACCCTTGGAGAATGCACACGCAGCACGCACAGTAACTCCCAGGAGCCCAGGCTTTCAATTACCGACAGCTCTCCATTGCTCAGCCCTCCTGGATACACTGGGATTTGGCAAGGTGAGTGGTCTATCATAAGGAACATAAGGAATCAGAAAAGTAAGCTTTTTTCTGGAATTGGATTTTCCTGCTTTTTCTGGGAGATGGTGTTCAAACTGGTAGGAACACAGACCAAGCGTGACTTTCCTTGATTCTGTTACATTTATGATCATCATTGCGCCCAAACTGTCTTCAGACCTCTCTTTTCCTTCCAGATCATGCATGCCCCGCGGTCCAGGGACAGGTTCACAGCTCCGTCTTTCATCCAGAGGGATCGCTTCAGCCGCTTCCAGCCCACCTACCCCTATGTGCAGCACGAGATTGATCTTCCTCCCACCATCTCCTTGTCTGATGGTGAAGAGCCACCTCCTTACCAGGGGCCCTGCACCCTGCAGCTCCGGGACCCTGAACAGCAGATGGAACTCAACCGAGAGTCTGTGAGGGCCCCACCCAACCGAACCATATTTGACAGTGATCTGATAGACATTGCTATGTATAGTGGGGGCCCGTGCCCACCGAGCAGCAACTCGGGCATCAGTGCATCCACCTGCAGCAGCAACGGGAGGATGGAGGGGCCGCCCCCCACATACAGCGAGGTCATGGGCCACCACCCAGGTGCCTCTTTCCTCCATCACCAGCGCAGCAATGCACACAGGGGCAGCAGACTGCAGTTTCAGCAGAACAATGCAGAGAGCACAATAGTACCCATCAAAGGCAAAGATAGGAAGCCTGGGAACCTGGTCTGATTTCCTCCTATGTGCACTTCAGCTGGAGAAAGAAACCAAGGAGGGAAGCAGCCGCTGGGCCCCTCCTGCGCAGTGTTGTTCAGTTTTACGTGGTACAAATAAGTAAAACCAAATGAGCAAACATGGTCTTTGTTTCTGATTCCTTTTAGGGGAATTGCATGCAAACTAGACTGTAATGATACAAACTTCCACTTGGTCTGACTGCAAACAGTGTTTATGTGGGGACAGGGGTTGGGATGGGGGAGTGGGCAGGGGAAAACAGAGAAAGGGATGCTTTGAAGATATCATGAAATAAAACCCACAGAGGTATTTGGTTTATTTAATTCTGAAAGGAGACTTTGCAGATAAATGAGGCCAGAATGGCCTGTTTTATAATTAACTGAATGAAGAAGGAAGGATTATTATATATTATTATGGGGAAGAACCAACCAGTTTGCTTTTTCTCCTAAGGTGTGGAACTTTTATTTTGCTTAAAAGGTATGAATCAAAATTCCTGTTTTGTGTGCCAAGGCATAAAGTGGAAGAGTTGGGTGAATGCGAGGAGCTCCTTTGTGTTGTGACGATGTGTGTTCAAAGTTGCACTATCTTAATGTGGAAAATATATACAAGGGAACTGTTTTACGTGAAGTTCTGTATGTTGTCTTTTCACCTGTGGATTGTCATCAGGCCCAAGGAATATCCTGGAGTGGTCCCCAGAATCATCTAAGAACAGATATTTGGGGATGTAGCCTAACATTTTACCAACTTATAAATCAAAAAAGTCATTATTGTTGCAGGAGTTTGCATCAAAAAGCAGTGCATCGCTGAAGCTTTTGGAGACTTTTGGATGGAAGATAGGGAAGATTAAGTTCCAGCATTTCTGACTTGTTGAGTTACTCTGCTAATCTTAGGCTGCATATTTTATGAGAAAATGAACACATGCGTTTATGGATCCAGTATCATGCAGTACTGCCTTCATCCTTCAGCAGTGCAATTTCTTCAGTAATTTAGATATTTTTCACTATAGCATGAACTATATTCAAATATATACCTTATTTTATGCAATAAATTGTTTAAAATGCAAGGTGGTTATTCTGCATACTGTTGAAATATGTGACTCCTCAGTATATCCCCATTGCCTCTCCCCTTTCCTCGACAGCTCAGTTCATCTGCAGGGCTGCTCAGTTCACAGGAGGCTCCCAACAGCCACCCCACATCCAGCCTACGCGGAACTGTGTGTGGGAGTGGTGTGGGTGGTGGTTTCTTATGCTTTGGAAGCCCCTAGAAATGACGGAAGAATGCCATGTTGCTGAGCATAATAAGCCATTGTATGTCACTAGTATTAGCACAGCATTCTTAGAGGAATGCAGCGCTCAAAACCTACCCAAACTCCTGCAGGATTCTACCAGACCCTTCTCCAGGCCAGCCTTTGTACTGAAGGCAAGAACCGGACAGTCAGAGAACAGTGGAGGGGGCAAGAGAGCACAGGGTAAAAAGCACAACATGCAGTTAAAATGCAACTAGAAAACTGATTTTAAATACCATTAGTTTGAACACTCCTGACATTTACAAACATTCTTACATACAATTGAAAAAATAACTTTCTTCTGCAGATGTAAGCACTGGCTTTTATAAGAGCAGCAGCCAACACGTTTAGCAGACACTGCGCGTGGAGAAGGGCTTATCTGCAGAACGGTCTGCCATGTGGAGGGTGGGCCTCTGTGGCCTCTGCACATAACAAGATGAGCTGGAATGATGATTCCATGACTCCGATCTATGCAGCTTTAAAGCCAAATCCGCGTGTGTGTGTTGGTGTCTGTCTGTGGGTCTCGGAGGTGATCCCTCAGTGTGGTAGCTCTGCGCTGTAACTGGAGAGACTGTTTCAAACCCCAAGTCCTGTCTGATCCCAGTCTGTTCCCTTCTGTTTCTTACCTCTGTAGGTAGGTTGCTGGTTTTTGTTTGTTTTGAGGATTGGAATTTCCATTACATTCAACCATTCCAGACGGTAACATCCATAGAACTAGTCCAATTTGTAAATGCAGAGAGAAAAAGCACACGCACCAGGTGTCAGCTCATGCCTACAACCCTGTGTAGAAGTATATACAGTTGAAGGCCACAGTGGAGCTTTCGAGACTGGATTCAGTCTTGTTCCAGTGACACTTGGAAGGCCTCTGCAGGAGAGAAACCAGCTCTCAGGGCAGAGATTGGTTCGGGGCCAGAGAGGACCTTCCCCAACCTGGGAGATGCCCTGAAGATTCACTGGCTCTCCAGATTAGCCTCTTCCTCTGTCAGGGAAAGATGAGGAGCCCGTTTGCCCATTGGGCCCTGTGGGCAGGGACTTGCAGTGGATTCTTGGTCAGGTGTTCCTGCAGATGCGGAGGTGAGAAGGTGATTCCCTCATTCCAGTTCTTGCCCGCAGTTTTGGTGAAGCAGGTGATGCACCCCACAGCCCTAGCTCTCAAATAGCTTCACAGTCCTTACTTCTCTACCTGCCTCAAGAAGGAGCTCAGAGCAGAGACTTGTGAATTCCTTAGCAACTGCAAGTATATGAATGTTTTGCATATGTCCACAGTATTGGCAAGATAATTATGTAATTCAGATACCTTTAATCATGTTTCAAGAAAGAGGCTCTTCCCATTCACCACCCTAGAGAATTGCCTTTGTTAAATAAAGACACATACATATCAAACCATGACTTTGAAAGGTCTTTGAGGCTGGGACTATGTGATGAATTAGTTTAAAAGCCGAGGTCAGACATGAATTAATAGTCAATTTCCCTTCAGCACAAGGAAAAGTGATTTACATGAGTAGCTCTTTTGAAGGTTGTGGCTGATTTGTTCATACCGTGTCACCTCATGGCTAGCGTGGTGTTGAACGAATGGAGATTGTGAAGATGCAGCTTACACAGTGGGGCCTATTGTTCTTTCAAGAATTATTTTGTTTAGCTTATGGAACCCACAGGTCCAGTTTAGTAACCAGTGATTAGGCAATCAATGGTAGGTTTATAATCTTAGATTATTCTAGCAAAGTGTGGCAACAAAGGATTGCATTGTTAGGAAGAACAGTTGGTGGGAATGAACACTCCTGGGCATACCGCTAACTTTTAACAGTCCCTTGTTCCAGGTATAGGAGCCCCAAGGCATCTTGAAGCCCATCTATAAGAACACAGTCTTCCAGCATATATTTGCTTTTTCAGAAACTCTAGCATTCTTTTTAAATACTGAAGCAATCCTTAATGGAAAAGAGATTTCATGAAACAAATTAGGTATTTCAATAGTTGATCTATTTTTGGTGTCCAAAATGTACTCATACAGAAAGCTTGACAAGCATGTCTGCACCTTCCCACCACATAAATACATGGACACACACCCAAGCCACAAGAAATCCCAAGAGAGCAGAGAATTTTAAAAAGATTTATCATGAGGACTGCATTTCCATTCACTCAAACTTATGAGACAGCAAATAGGGGCCAACAGTAAATGGGGGCAGCCTCCTGACACCAGCAGAAGACTTTTGTACCCAGGCGAGGACTTCTTGAACTTCTACCCATGTCCATTTGATTTTCTTCACTTTTATTTCATCTTCATAAGAAGAGAAAGGCTCAAAAGGAAGCACTTTTAGAAAGCTTATCTGACCTAGAAGAATCCATCTAAATCCCTGCCTTCCTCTCTGAACCAACAGTTCCCATCCTCTATCTTCCATCCAGTGGCTCTTTTTTGGAAGGCTCTGATGCAGAGTGCTTCAAATATGTCGTCAGGCCAGATACTGGTTGCTAGCACAGAGACACACAGCACCCAGCCCTGGGCCTTCCCTCAAAGGACGGCCTCGTGGTGTCAGTCACTTGTAGGCTCAGAGACATTCTGCTGTGGGTGCAGGGAGCCCGGCCACCCATGCAGCCCTGACTGAATGAGCCCCTTCTCGGTGTCGGGGTGGGGGTTGCTGCACTGCTCGCTTACTGAATTTTGCTACTTAGAATGACAGCATTAACTTTGTGTTTTAATTTTTGTTTAAACAAATTTTTTTTTTAATTTCCAAAGCTCGGCAGTATATGAGAGAAAAAAAACTGGGAAATTTACCTGGTTTCGGTTAACTTTTGCATTTCTTGCCTAAGTGATTAAAGCCAGTGCTTGGAGCCAAGCCTTCATGCCATGAACATGTCCCCACAGCCTTGCCCCTTGCTCTCCTGCTCACACTGACCTCGAACACCATGTGCTTGGCCTACTGAGGTGAAAGAACAATTGAATGACGGGTGTAAGAGGAGAACCTCTCTTTCTTGGTGTGAGGAAAGTCACAAATATGTGATAGGCTGCTTTCAGCCCAGATCCTAAATGCTAGTTCTCAGCAGCTGCGTGGCTTACCTTTCACCAGTTCCACCACCACCAACTGCCAGCACCTCCACAGATCACAGAGATGTGAATAAGCAATGGGAAGCACTCTTAGCCTTGCCATGGTCTTTGTTTTTTAGGAACCAAGATTTCAGCATTCTTTAATACTCAGCACGCTGTGTCCTTTGCAGAGTTCATGTTATTGCCAGGGACAGTCATTTGCTGCTGCTGCTGCTGCTGCTGCTTCCCAAACTGGATGCATTAGGAAGCTCCTGTCTGAATGTAGGAATGTCTTACTAAGAAAGCAGGGTCTTCCTTCATCCTTTTCTTTCTTCCCTCTGTGTGTCCTTGTTTTTGTGTAATGCGGGAGAGGGTTAGCGCTATAGAGAATATATAGACACTATCCGTGCACATTGTGTCTCTATACCCCCATCATGTCAGAGATCTGCATGTCAGTTTTCAGCAACTAAAGGTGCCTCATGTTGAGTTCAGCAGACATAGGAACCAAGCCGCCCCTCCTGCACTTGACGCTCCCACCTTTGTTGTGCCTCACTTAAAATGGTGCTTTTTCAGTTGTCTGTCTTTTCATGTTTTTATTTGTAAGGTGCTGTATATAAGTTGAATATATTATGCACATATCCTACCCAATGGGTAGAACAGAAAGTTGTTAATACTGTAATATAATGTATAGATGATATCAATTTTAACAGAAATGGCATAGAATTTGTGAATGCCTATGTGCTTTGTCCTCTTTTGTAAGGAAATTTGCAAATGGATGCATACAGATTAAAGTCTATGTAGTTTATTTTCCTATTAAATATCAATATTATAACACGAGAGAGAAGTGTGAACAAGCAACAGTTTATGACCAGCGTATACAGAGCAATGGAAAGTTGCATCTTTGCTGTGAAAACACTTTAAAGAAAATACTTAAAAAAAAAAAATCCAACAGCTTTTTGGTTGCCACTAGACGCTTCTTATTTAATCATTTTAATAATGGTCAGCTGGACCAGTGTTAGTCATATCTGAGTCAGAAAAATGTTGATCTTTCAATTTGCTTTACAATCTCTTGCGTCTGTCTCCTGCTGTGGCATCACGAAGGTGTCAGGCCTCAGTGAAAAGTGCACATTTTTGTTGTTAATATTGCAGAAACTGTGTCAGAGGAAACAGTAAATCAGCCTGCAGCAGAGGACTTCGTTCAGCTCCAGAGGCATCTGTTACCGTCTGTGTCCAAGTCTCTCTGTGCCTTTTTCTTTTACAAACTGAAGCTGTGGAGCCAATGAAGTAACAGTAGAGATTGTAGGGAAAGAATACCTCAGGAAAAACAAATCCACTTACAAGGAGGCCCTGTTCTTGGAAAAAATGTTTAGTTATGGGTTAGCACTAGAAGAGACGTGGCTGTCAGCCAGCCAAGCGAAGCTCTCATCCATTCCCATTCGTGTCCCATCATAATCCTGACCCAAAAAGCAAGCTTGGTTTTGCCATCAGTTAGAAATTATGTTTTGAATTGTATATTGTTACATATCTCTTCCAGTTTAGTTTTTAGTGTCTGATTATGACCTCTGCATTATCTTCAAATGCCCTAATTTTTTTTAAAAAAGAACAAAAAAGTTTATAACACCGTGTTCATTAAAACCATGGTTGAATCTTGGGTGTGGGTTTCCCAGGGCAGTCCATGGAATTTGGCCCATCTGATCCATATCATCAGCTTACTCGGCCACCAGAGGATAGTCTAATAAATTCCAAAGTTTCCATTTGCTCCATGGTATATGTTCTGACTTTGAAAATCACAATGGAATCATACCCCTAACATCCAGGAAACAAATGACTGATTATCCTTAAACTGAAATCGACTGTACAATGCAACTCTTAATGCTGAATGGATTAAAAGGCAGCCCTTTTAGTATTTCCTTAAAAGGGCTGTGAAAAGTTGACACTCTTGTGTGTTGTGGATCCCGCGTGTCTAGACCCATGTGTTGGTTCCATCATATACTGCTCCCCTTGTGATTCAGCATTAAGAACTGAGGCTCATTACTGTCAAGAACAAAGCTCCCACACCCCAGGTTCAACCCTGTGCAAGAACTGTTGAGCATGAGAATGTTCTAGACTCAGAGGTACTAAAATTTGTTACCACATCATTGCTTCCTTTCTACAGAATGAATTGAGGCTTAAACTTTACTGTTAATAATACTGGTTCATTTTAATGTGCTTGTTGGTATGTTGCTATTTTTCATTTTATAGCTTTCAAAAATCACGTTTTCTAATTGTATACTTGTCTAGTTTAAAGCTATTTTAAAATATGTACAATACTATTCACAGCATTTAGTTCATTTAATTTTTATTATAAAGCAATCTACTAAAAAGTACAACTGTATTTGAACTTTTCAATAGTTGGTTGTGAGCTATGATACAAGTCATTAAAGTCTTTTTTAACAAACATTTGTGCTTACTTTTCAACATAATTCCCAGTTCTATACAGAAAAAGATTTCCACCTGTCATGTATCTGCCTCTTTCACCCAAGCAATGGTGATGTAGTTCTTAGACCTAAGGTCTGTAATTGCAATACTTTTAAAGAAAGATGTTGCTCTAAGTGCTGTTTGTTAGTTATGAAATCAGATTTTTCTGCTTGTTCTTAATGCTGTGGTCAAACCACAGCACAAAATCATTAAAAATAATCAGTGGCATACATTTGTCCCTTGGGTTTCTGTTTTGTTTTTTCTTTACCTTTCAGCAACAAAGCACATGCATGGGGGGAAATGCCATGTGTTTTAATACCTGTCGCAAAGAAACCCTTCTTATGGCTCCCTAGCTAAACTTCCCATTCAGCTTGTCGTCACTCTGAATTTTCAAGAATCACTACTTCATATTCTACTAGAAGCAATTCTGGTCAGATCATGATTCTTTTCCCAATGCTGGATTCTACACAGGGCATTCAGACGCTCGTCAGGTCCCCTCATGCAAGGACTCCCCAGGGAAACTGCTCACCCCAGGAGGACTTTCTAGATTCCTCAAAGTCTTTGGGTGGCTGTCACACAGAACCAAAATGCTCAGTCCAAAATATGAACAAGATTCCTAACAATGACAGCTATTCAACAGTGGAACTGACCCCCTGAGTGTGTGTTTTAAATTCCTTGGCATTGGAGGTCTCTAGTCAGTGACACTGTAACAACAGAAAGGATCTAAATTTCCTACACCGAGAGACTAGAATAGTATTATCTCTATGCTCTAAATATGTATAAGGGTTCACAGATGATGATTGTGTGTGCAAAACCCCACACAACCTACCAAACTACTGAAGTGGATTTAGCATGGTGGCAGCATATACAATTTATTTTTTGCATTTATATGTACTTGTGATGAGCAAATGGAAACTGAAATTTTGAAAATACCATTCAAAATGGTATGGGCCCCAAATTCTAATGGTACACCCATTTTAGATTCTGAATTAAATTCTTTAAGATTATTTTTAAAGGGGGATTTGAAGAGAGCTATAAGAAGGAAGAGAGCAATAGGAAACTTTCCTGTAAAACAGCAAGTAGTCACTGATAAACCACACCATACTCTGGAATAAATTCTGTCATCTCTTAATTTAGCAGACAATTATAGAAATAGTAAAGATAACCCCCAAACTTGCTAACACTAGTGCAAACTTTGTTCTTGGAGACAGCTCTGCACGGAAGGAATGAGGAGAATCCAGGCTTGGGATCTCGCTTTGCAGACCATAGCAGCAAATCCAGTAAACCTTGGGGCTTTTTTGACACAACGGAGACACAGGACTCCTCTCTGCCCCACTGTTCCTGTGAGGCTGTACCAGCTGTCACTTTGGAAGCTGTCTCAGAGCCAAGGATGTGAGAGCTGTTAGCAGAGGGAACAGGCAAATGACAGCGGAGAGAGAAAAGACAACAAAATGTGCTCGCTGAGCTGGTTCCCTCTACCCGCGAAGGAGCTCAGCCACACTGAGAAACCATGCAGGCTGCGCCTCTGAAGGACAGGAGGCTGGAACACCTATCTGTGGAAAACAGTCCCCACGGTTGAGGAGCGCCCTTACAGGATCATCTTCCCAGCCACTCTGGCTGTAGACCAAGCAAGCTCAGATGGCTTCTGCGAAAGACCTGAGGCAGAAAAACAAAGGCTTGGAAGTGCTTGGAAGCTACTGGTGCACAAAGGAACTGCCCGCTCTGGCTGGAGCTGAAGTGTGGGAGCCAAGAAGCACCGTGCTCAGATGCGTCTGGGACAGCGCGGACCAAGCGACAGAGAGAACGGTCGAGGGTGGAGGGGATGACGGCAGGGAGAGGAGGCAAGTGCACATGTCCAATGCCCACGCCACTGCTGTCTGAACCCCCTCCTTGACGATCCCCCGGGCATGGGGGAGAAGAATCCACCTGGCCGCCCTGTCCTCCATGCCCGGGGCGGGGGGACGGGGGTGGGAGCTGGGACAGCACCCTGCCCTGGGCCTCCTTAATGCTCAAAGGTGGCAAATTTGGGGAGTTCTCCATTGTACTTCAGTGCCACCTGACTGTTCCCAAACCCCTCCAATTTCTGAAGTTAAGCAAGCCTGGCTTTCTTTCACCCACTTATTTTAGTCATTCGTTTTGAAAACAGAAGTGTCGACAGCTGAGTAGAATCCACCTGGTCGCCCTCTCCCCCATACCCCGGGGGGACAGTCAGAAAGGTATGCTCAAAAGAATCCCTCGGATCCTTCCAGAGGTCCCCCCAGCCTGGGCCATGGCATAACAGCCCCAATTCTGCTCTCTGTGATGACACATGCATGGCGTGAGTCTGTTGCTGAGAACACTCGAATTAGATTCCTTCACTACACTGCCTTGTTTTGTTTGAATGGATTCTAATTCAAAGACACATTTTAAAATAGCTTCCAAAAAGTTAAACCTTTGCATCTGTAAAGTTTTGTCTTACTGTCATGTTTCTGTCAAGACTCTAGCTTTTGCCTTAATAATGCAAACCTCATTCACCTTACTTCACACTTTCATGTTAAAAATATCAGAAGTGCAAAAGCTCAGTTTTTGAACAGAGGGGTAACTAAAAATACACTTTCAAAAGGACTTACATGTAAGCACATACATTTTGTCTTAAAAAAAAAAACTGCAGCTGTATATATCGACTCTTATATAACTTCCTCAGTTTACAAAACCATTTTCATTTACAGAGTTATATTTGTCTCCACTGTTACCAGTCATCTGTAAGCACAAAATGTTCTAGCAACCTACACTAGCACCTAGAGCAAGCCTGTAGACCAGCGGGGCCGCTCCACACAGGCCCGGGTGCCAGTGCTTCCAGCAGTAGGTGAGGTGCTGTCTTTGGCGTGGGATTCCCAGGTGATCTGGCTCCTTGAATATTTCCTGCTTACAGTTAAAGGACAGCACAGGCTTTGAAGCTTAATAGACCTGGGTGGTCTGAATATTAGCTTCACCTCAAGTTAATTAATGTCCCTGACAGGCTTTCAAATCTCATCAATAGAACGGCAACAGGCAATCTCATCTATTACTCGCAGGACAGTTGTGAAGATCCAAGGAATGCCCACACCATAGCGCCTGACATTTGGGGCTTCTCATGAACAATAGCTGTTGGTGCTAAAACTTTGAAGTTCTAATTAAAACATTTTTTTGCCCAAATACAACAGATTTGTAAATGCCCTTTGCCTTTGGAATGCCCTTCACATGAAATGACTGGAGCTTAAAATCCCAGTGAAATAATCCCAGCACTCTTGGAGGCCGAGGCGGGTGGATCACCTGAGGTCAGGAGTTCAAGACCAGCCTGGCCAACATGGTAAAATCTCATGTCTACAAAAATATAAAAATTAGCTAGGCATGATGGCAGGTGCTTGTAATCCCAGCTACTCGGAAGGCTGAGGCAGGAGAATCACTTGAACTTGGGAGGTGGCAGTTGCAGTGAACCGAGATCATGCAATTGACCTCCAGCCTGGATGACAGAGGAGGCTCTGTCTTAAAAAAAAAATCCCAGTGAAATAAACAGGTGCTGATTTTATGCCCAGGAATGAGTACCACTAGGGTTTAGACCACCCAGTGACAAGGTAAAGACCAAATCATTGGGCCAGAACTTCCTTTCCATGAGTTCAAGACGAGCCTGGCCAACATACTGAAGCCCTGTCTCTACTAAAAATACAAAAATTAGGTGGGCATGGTGGCGGGTGCCTGTAATCCCAGCTACTCAGGAGGCTGAGGCAGGAGAATCGCTTGAAACCGGGAGACAGAGATTGCAATGAGCTGAGATCATGCCACTGCACTCCAGCCTGGGCAACAAGAGTGAAATGCCATCTCAAAAAATAAATACATATAAAAATAATAAATAAATTACATCTGTTTCTTCTACTCCATTATTTTAGCTATATAGTTGTTTTAATGAACTGCAGTGGGGAGCAGGGTTTATTACAGCCTTTGTAACAAAATGTGAAACCCAGAAGGACTTAGGGACAACATACGGTTCAAAATCATTTGGCTTCTTGCCTTGCTTCCCCCACACCCTCTCCTGCCCTTCCCACTTTCCTCTGGCCTTCCTTGTCTGAAGGATTCGGGGAGAGCCCACATGGATCTGGGCACTGTCACTCACCAATCTCTCCATTTGCCTAGCTCAGTGTGAAGCAGCCCTGGATTCACCCAGGCCCTTGGACAGCCTCTCCTGCTGATGGGCCTTCTCGTTCTGCATTCCCCCTGCTGACACTGGCCCACTCACCTCCTTTGGGAATATGTGCAAGCACTTAGTCTTGTGCGTTACTGACAATTCCACTGTAAACCCCAGAACACATTCTTCCCGTCTCTCACTCTGACACTTCTTTCACCATCTGCTGGTCTCCCTCTGTGAGGGTTCCAGCCAAGGAGAGCTGGAGATGGGAGTAGCAGAGTGCTTCAACCTGCTGGGTCCTCAGCAGCCTGATGGAGGGGCAAGGCACTTGCTGTTTAACCACCATGAGTACCAAAGGCAAATGCCACACAGCAATTCTACGTCCATCAGGTGCATGAGACACTGAACCCCGGCACACAGACACTGCGAGGGCACAGCCTGGCTGTGCAGTAGGCACCGCAGTGCAGAGCTGCCCACACAGCGTATGAAGGGCCAGGGGTTTTGTTTGCTTTGCATTTTATTGTGGTAAAAATACTTATGAGAGCTACCCTTTTAGCACACTTTTAAGTGTATAATACAGTACAGGTTTTAAGGTTGGTAATTTTCATGGAATTCAGAGGCAAACCTCTGTATTTTGGTGAAAACTAACAGTTATTAATCTGAACTTCTTAGCACTGAAATTTTCCACAAATGCCAGCTTCTGATCACTTCAGATCTTCCAGTGATTGGCAGCAATTAAATGGAAAATTCCAATCTGAACTGGCCTCAAGTATGCCACAAGTACAGGATCAGATGCTATGACCACTGTCTGATCCTCCTCACAGCAGCAAAGCAGGAAACGGCAAGCTCATTTTGTACTCAGGGGGCAATGGGGAATTTCCTGAGGTCAAATTCTCCTTGGATGTGTGAAATATTTAAGGTTAGATGTAAAGAAACTAGATTTAATAACTGTTTCCATTACTTGCCCTCTAGTATGGATTTGGATGATTCAAAATAGTGGCCGGGCACAGTGGTTCACACATGTAATCTTTGGGAGGCCAAGGTGGGAGGATTGCTTGAGGCCAGGAGTTCAAGACCACCCTGGACAACATAGTGAGATCCTCGTCTCTACAAAAAGCAGGCAAACAAAAAACAAAACCAAAATTAGCTAAGCTTGGTGGTGTGCACCTGTAATCCTAGTTACTTGGGAGGCCAGGGTAGGAGGATTGACCCCAGGAATTTGAGTTATGCCATGAATTACGATCCTGCCACTGTGCTCTAGCCTAGGCAACAGAGCCAGACCTTGCCCTCCAAAAAAAAAAAAAAAAAAAAAATCAATTAAAAAAAAAAAGAAAAGGAAATAGCTACCTAACAGCTTTGCCAACACCAAGCTCACCCAGAAAGTGACAGACATCACTGAACTGGCTCACGTAAGTTTCCCATCTCATGATCCATCCCAGGTGAAGGGGAAAATGAAGCTGGAGCATGAGAAATTTTAATGAATACGTTTCCTTTCTACCTCAGAAACTGAGATCACAGAATAGCGACTATCTTCCCATCCCATCACTTTAAAGACAAAAAGATGAAAAGAGTTCTAAAAGAAGCTGAAAGCCAAAGATGAAAGCACCAGCAGAGAAGGAAGGTAAGGAATATTTATAAGAAATTGGCTTGAGTGGGCTGGGCCCGGTTGCTCACTCCTGTAATCCCAGCACTTTGGGAAGAGGCTGGCGGATCACGAGGTCAAGATATTGAGACCATCCTGGCCAACATGGTGAAACCCCATCTCTACTAAAAATACAAAAATTAGCTGCGCATGGTGGCGCATGCCTGTAGTCCTAACTACTCGGGAGGCTGAGGCAGGAGAATCGCTTGAACCTGGGAGGCAGAGGTTGCAGTGAGATGAAATCACGCCACTGCACTGAAGCCTGGTGACAGAGTGAGACTCCATCTCAAAAAAGAAAAAAAAAATTGGCTTGAGCTTCTGTCTCCAAAAATACAAGGGATTTCAGAAGTCCCAAAGCCTGGCCTTTTATCTACATAATTGGCACCAAAGGAAAGCACTAAACTGGAAGTTGAGATCCCAATTTTAAATCCAGTTCTCTTGTGCTTCTTTCTTCAACTAAAAATATTCGTTCTAATGTGACCCATGAAATGTCTAATTCATTGGTTCTGTAAGCCTAGGGTTTGATTTAGGATGCAAAAAACTATTAATCTAAAATGTGTTTGAAATACAAGTAATGAATATTTCTCAATAAAAGTTGCATTAGGCTTTGTGGACATATTTGTTCAATAATATTCTAAACTTTTTGTTGGAATGTGAGACTTTTATTTCAGGACCAAAAGAAGTGAGGAATGCAAACTGTGACCCACCGTATAATGCATCTTCTTGAATAATGAGAGCATAAGAAGTGCATGTTGATGCAGCCCTATGGCAACAAAGCCCTGTAATTCCAGCTCCAGGCTGCAGCTGAGACCAGCCAAGCTAGTATGTGAGGACTTTGGCACCCTTATCATAAGAGAACCAGAGTCGCCACTATTCTTAGAGAAGTAAAGCAACTGCACTAATTAAGTCACCATATTAAGTGTCCAAAGAAAATATTGACTCAAAAGGAATAAAATACACATTAGTCAAACTCTGCTTCAGCCATTATGAAGACACAAATCTTGTATATAGAGGAGCACAGACAGTAAGGCTGAAATACATGTGTATGCGAAAATGCCATGTGTTCATTAAAAAACAAAAAACGCAGGTTTTAGAGTTAAACATCTAATTGGTGTAAGAGAAGATACAGAATTGCCAGTATTTCTTATTACATGCTTCAAATATAGCCTTTATGGAACTATCAGAGGATAAGGCTGACTTTTGCCATGTATTTAATTAACAAATGAGAAGTTCACTTATCAAAATAAAAAGGATGAAGTTTAGGTTTTAGTGTTGTTGCTCTAAGTATTAAAAATGGCCTAGTACCAGTCAAATGTAGCTCTAAGTTCACTGTCCCCCTCTTTCTGGAGACAGTGTGCCTATCCTCCCCTAGGGACCACAACAGGGAAGTCCACACAGAAATGTCAAGCAGAATGCGTACCTGGCATGCTCAAGGCAAATTTGTCTTTTTCTTTCTCACTTCAAAGTTTTTCTAACATCTAAATTATTTAAAATGTAAAACAGAAGCAGCTGGACAGAGGGAGGGAGAGAGAAGCAAAAGGAGAGGTTATGTTCAATCCTCACTTTCAAGGAGAGAGAAAATTGGCTTTGGCAGCAGGCAGGACGTGTCTAACTGTACTCAACTTTTCCTATCGAGCATGTTGTCCCAAAGAAAACACACTGAAACGTGCTTCTCCATAAGCACCCTTCCTCTGTAGACATGATACTCGAGAATGCCTCTGGCTGCCTGTGCATCTGTCCACTACGATGTCCAATCAAGTCATCAGAATAAACAACAGGCTTCACGTTATACTCTGCCCTGGTTTCTGAAATCAGGATGCATTCTAAGAAAATAATTCTTATCATAATTGCCACGGGATAATTATGATCTATAATTATTGTTGGTGACTGTCAATGATGCATAAAGAAGAATACAGCTTGATTTTCAAAGCCTAACCCTGAAGAAGCAGGACAATTAAAAGCTTGTTTTGACTAGTTAAAGTGAACAAACTTGACACAAAAGTCGCAAAGGAAAAAATCTACAGAGGGAAAATATTATCAGTTGGCCTGACTCAGCATTTCTGAAACAAGCTCCAAGCTCCAAGTGCAGGAGAAAGATCTTTCAAGAACCAGAAGGCCAGGCCAAAATCATAACTGCAGATGAATTCTGGGAAGGAGTGTGGTCCCCCAGACCATTCAAGCCCAGAAGGGAAGAATGAGGTCTTGACTCCTATTGTCCTCAGGGAACACAATACAGTCCCTTCTGCAATCTCATTTAATACTAACTTGATTCTATGTATCACACAAAAGATCCAAAAGAGAACATCTGCAGAACGAGTAAGTAAAATTCCCCACCTCTGGCTCTACAGATTTCTGCTTAGGTGCTTGAATTCCAAGGCAGGCAGCGAAGAGGCTTCCACTTTCTGAGTGCACAGTTGCTACTCAGGCATGTGGGCCAGTATGGCCTGATGCACTGAGACCTTCATGCTCATAAGGATAATGGAGTAGTGAGCTTTCAGTACCAAAAAGTCTAAGTGGCTTGCAAAAAAGATACTTAAACAGGTGCAAACAACTTTGATAACATTTCATCTATTTTATTTTAGGCCTTATGGAGACTCAGTTTTGAAAATCTGAAAAAAATGAAGGCCCCCATTTCAAAAAATGAACTGTCGGCAACAGAAAAAAATGTGTCCACATTACCTAACAAGTTATATTTTCAGAAGGAATCCTTTAATTCAGAAATGCATATCTCACAAAAACATCTCAACATAGTATCATTTCAGAAAAAGCAGGAAAGATGACTTTTTTTTTGGCCTTATTTGCTAAAAATCATCTTCTGCCCATTTCATCACCATTACTATCTTCTACAGTAACCTGGTTTACATCTGAATTGGTTAAGAAATCCTGAATGATCCAAACCCAACACCAAGAACACAGAAAGAAGCTCAATGTGTCAAATATACAATTTCGTTCTTTTCTTCAAACACTTTTTTCTCAAACTATAAAGATCTTTAGAATTCCTGGAATTATCTTCTAAGATCATTGAAACAAGAGAGCCAGAATCTCTATCTCCATTTCATCCTGAGCATAAAGCACTTGTAAATAAGCAGAGGCAGAGTCTGTGACAAATAAACACAAGATTATATTTGAAGGCATAATTTTATTGTTTTCACTACTGGGAGGTAGGTAATCTCAATATAAGCACTGTTTTTCTCCTTTCTTGAAATCCGTAAGCAGCATCCTGTTGTATGAACAAAAGGTTGTCTCAGTAAAATACATTTTTTGATGTCATTGGTTTTGCTCTTATTCCTGAATCAATTGTGCTCTTACCTGATCCATCTGTCATTTTAAATATCAATTTGCTTAGCAAATGCTTTTTGTGCATTTTATATAGGCAAATCTCAGTCACAGCTCCCTCCTCACCTGGTCCACACACCTCGCATAAATGCAGACATGAGTTTAGCCAGATGTGGTGGTGTGCACTTGTAGTTCTAGCTACTCAGGAGGCTTAGGTGGGAGGATCATCTGAGTCAGGAGTTCAAGACTGCAAGTGAGCTATGATCGTGCCACTGCACTCTAGCCTGGGAGATGGAGTGAGACTCTGTCTCAAAAAAATAAATATAAATGTAGACATTCATGAGACATGGGGCTGCTTCTGCTTTACTCCCAGTTCACAGAGGTTATAGGTGAATTAATCCCAAGTATAAGATGTACTGTAAATGAAATGAGGCCTATTACACATAGCAAACTTTATTTACTACATATATTCTCAATTATTTAACTTGGCATATAGGTACTATATTGTTAGCCTGCTATTAAAACTCAACAGATTACAGGGGTCCCCATTTAAACTATTTGAAGCTTGTTTAAGGACTAGGTTAGCAATATGCTAGCAATAGCATTTTTGTATCATTCCTGGTGCCAAGTAATACTACAGAACTTTCCTATCTTCAGAGAATTTTTTACTAGAGAATTTCAAATCACTCAAGCAGTACCTCATTGTCTATAATCAGATAAACACAACATGTTTATGAAACTGGATGGCAACAAAACTCAAATGGACTGAACAAAAGATGTCTATGCAGAAAAAAACAAATTTTAGTCTCAGGATTATTAGTAACTTCTAAGAACCTCCAATTTATCCCTATTAGGAAATATGCAACATGAAAAGTAAAAGGAAATTATTTTAGAAGAAGTCCATGTAACACAAGATTTTAACATAGGTAGTCTCCAGTGGTTAAAAAGAAACTAAGAAACGTGTTTAGTATCTTAAAAAATAGCAACTGAATCTGCAAAAATGTAAATTATTTAATACTTAAAATATGTTAATCATGTCTAGATTTGAAAATGTGGCATCAGTGTGAAGTAGTGCATTCAACCCTCTGCATCAAGAGACAACGGTGGTGCTGCCTGCCCAAGACTGCAGAGAACAGAGACACAGCTGCTGCTCTCAGCACTCTCCCTGGCCCCCAGGAAGAAAGATTCCAATCACAGCATATTCATTTAAAAAGTATTCTAATAATTACATTCATCAATTGCAAACTTTTTTTCCCCTTTATTCTCTAAATTTGGCCAAACTAAGTACTCGATACAAAAATCCTGGCAAAGAGCAGGGGTCCCTGCAGGATTGTGTGGCAAACTCTCTGACATTCTCTTGCCTTGGCAGGTAAGTCAAAACAAGGACAATCTAAAAAGAGGCCATTCCCTCCTCCAATTAGCAATTCAAGGGTTAGAACTGAAATAATCGCAGTTAGAGCATGAGAAACAGACACATACACACTCAAACATAACCCCCCTACCACCACGGCAATGCTCGTAGGTGACAATGGCTAAATTTCATTACAAGCAAATGATTTGACAGCTTTGTCATTAAAAAAAAAATCAAGTAGAGGGCTGGGCACAGGGGCTCATGCCTGGAATCTCAGCCCTTTGGGAGGCCGAGGTGGGTGGATCATCTGAGGTCAGGAGTTCGAGACTTGCCTTCCCCTACTCCTCCCAAAACAATCAAGTAGAATGCTCAAGCGAGGGTATTTCCCTTCAATGTAAGACAAAAATCAGCAGCCACAATTTAAAAATTTACTCCATAATGAAATCAGCATTAATTCGGAAACTAAGACACTGGGAAACTGCACTGGTTTGCTGCAGCAAGGACCGTGCCTACCCCAGGAGCTAGCCAACTCCATGACAACCTGACTCCATTTTTAGTCTCTCAAACCTTTTCCTGTTTGAGAACCATGAGCCTGAGTTGCTGCTGAAAATACTTGATTTTAACAATAAATTTAAGGTGTAAAGATTTTTTACCTTTCCTCTGAAAGATCAGTTGAAAAGGACACAAATGATTCACAATAAAGGTTTATGTTTGAGGTGATCACCACCAATACACACGGTTGAAAAGTACCATCACCATATATATATTTGCTTTAAAAAAAATTACAAGCTTCAGGTAAAAATAATTTTTAAAGGATCCATTTTTCATTTACATACAACCAATACATCTTACTTACATATAAATGACTAAATTTTTATTCTATTTTCTTCATATAAGGTATTTTAACTGGTAGTAACTGTCCTATTCTGTTTTTATAGAAAGACTAAATGCCCTCTTATTCACAGGCAGTTTTGATGATGCTAGTTTGTCTCCAAATTACATACTGAATACAGTTAAAACCTTAATGAGTAACATAAAAATTAAGATCCAGTATTAACAGCCTGTTTTATGGGTCACATTGATTATTCAAGGAGTCAACTGCCCAGTATGCATAAATTACAGCTGCAACAAAACAGAAATCAAGTGTGCTTCTGAAGATCTAGAAAAAGAAGTCTGACTTCTAAGACATTACCTACTGCTTAATACTATTATTGATGGGAAATTCTTATATTGGGTTCATTTCTTTCCTTATAAAAACACAATTTTTCTAGTGATATTTAATTTTAAAAAGGTATTTTACTTCTTTAACCCTCAGAGAACTAGTATATTTCGGCAACTAACCAAAAAAAAAAAAAAAAAAAAAATCAGAATGTATCTTTGCCCATAGTTTCCAAAGGGTTAAAGTGCAGGAATTTTTCTATACTGTTATATAAGGCACTTATTCCACTTTTTTCTTAAAGGAAACTTTTTCTTTGGTTTCTTGTAACTTTTCAGTGAGTCTATCTTTCGTTTCTTCCATTTTCTCTGTGAGAAGCTCCTTTGTCTCTTCCATCCTGTCCTGTAGATACTCCTTGACGGGTGGTGGTGTGGACATGTAGCCATGACTGCGCAGATACTTTACAGTGAAGGATGTTCCTCCCAAAGTCACAGTATACCGGGCAGGTGTTGCAATCTTAAGCAAAAAGCAAACAGAGGCAAATCAAAACCTGTTTATTACTACCATCTTAAGCAAAGACAAGTTAAAATTAAAATTATTGGTAATAACCAATCAGCTAATCACAAAGCTAATGTAGTAACATCTATATGGTTTTCCCTAACAAGAGACACTTCTGTAAACTCATTTTATGAACGTTTGTCCCCTACACAATCCTGACCCAGATAACAGAATTATTGCACTGATGTCCCTAATCGAGGGCTAGTAACCTGTGGGTCAGGTCAACCTGGAAATCAGAAAGAGGGCTATCACTAACAAAAACAAAGAAGCACATGTTTCTATTCCTTAAAACCCCTGCCATCCTGCCAAATGCTTTCTATCTGAAGCAGAACTAGAAATGAACGTCTTCAAATGGGGAGAGGCAGAGCGTGAATCCACTCTCTGCTGGATTTAGGTTAGCTTCACTTCAAAATCCCTTTCCTTTGACTTTTCCAGACCTTCTCATCACAATCTACCCTGAGTCTCAAATCCTAGTCAGCCATTTACATGAGGCCAAAAGTGGTAAAATGGCACATCTGCCACAGACATGCACAGGTTTAATGTTAATCAGAGCTTTAAGGACCAATACTAAATAGAAGATGACTGGTCAAAGAGAACCATAAAAGCAAAAAAGGCTGCATCACATTCTGAGTCAAAAATCAGGCAGGACACAGTGGCTCACGCCTGTAATCCCAGCACTTCGGGAGGCTGAGGTGGGTGGATCACCTGAGTTCAGGAATTCAAGACCAGCCTGGCCACCAAGGTGAAATCCAGTCTCTGCTAAAAATACAAAAATTAGCCGGCTGTGGTGATGGGCACCTGTAATCCCAGTTACTTGAGAGGCTGAAGCAGAAGAATCCCTTGAACCCAGGAGGCAGAAGCTGCAGTGAGCTGGATCGCACCACTTGCTCCAGCCTGGGTGACAAGAGTAAAACTACACCTCAAAAAAAAAAAAAAAAAAAAAAGTATTGGTGTTGGCAGGTACAAAAGCGCACCCCAAAAAACCCAGCGCTTTGGGAGGCTGAGGCAGGAGGATTACTTGAGCTCAGAAGTTCAAAACTAGTCTGGGCAATATAATGAGACCCCTGCCATCTCTAATAAAAGAAAAAAACAAAAACAAAAACAAAAGAAAAATTAGCTGGGAGTTGTGGCATGTGCCTGTAGTCCCAGCTACTTGGGGGCTGATACAGGAGGACTGCTCAAGTCTGGGAGTTCAAGACTGCAGGGAGCCGTGATTGCACCATTGTACTCCAGCCTGGGCAACAGAGCAAGACCCATTCTCAAACAAAACAAAACCCATAGGTATGCTGTATAACAAAACTCTGAAAGAGCTGTCTGCTTCATCTAATTTCTCTCCTAAACTCACATTAAGCAAGCTTTCACCCCTACCTCTTCACCAAAACTGCTTTCAAAGTCACAGTGATCTGTGACTAAATCCATTTGTCAATCTGGAATCAGCCCCTGGACCAGTGGAACTGCCTGAGACAGCTTTCACTTCCCTTCACTTTGGCTCCAGGTCCTCAATTTGCTGGGGTTCCTTCTAGTTCATGGCAGCTTCTCATTTTTGCCAATTCCTCTCCATTCACCCACCTCTGAACATGGTGTGACAACAATCAATCCCTGGACCTCTTATTTTCTCCACCTATCTCACTCTCTTGGTTGTCTTTAGTGCCATCTACACATTGATGATTCTTAACTTTAATCTCCAGACTGAACCTTTTCCCTGAATTCCAGGATATACAACCACCTCCACTTGCATGTCTAATAGGATCTCAAAACTTAATGCAGACATGAGTCACTTAATAGGGATATGTTCTAAGAAATGGGTCATTAGGTGATTTTGTTGTGTGAAACATCACAGAGTGTACTTAGACAAACCTAGATGGTGTAGTCTTCTGCACACTCAGGCAACAAGGTATAGCCTATTGCTCCTAGGCTGCAAACCTGTACAGCACACTACTGCGCCGGATACTGCAGGCAATTATAAGACCAGGGTATTTGTATACCTAACCTATCTAAATATAGAAAAGGTATAGTAAAAATATGGTATTTGTAAAACATGGGACCTATGGGACCATCACTGTCTGTGCAGTCCATAGTTAGCCGAAACGTCATTGGGTGGCACATGACTGCATGTTCAAAACTGACCCTCGGATCTTCAGCTGTCCTACTTCAAACCTGCTCCTCTCATCTCAGAAAATGGCAATTCAATTTTTCCAGTTGCTCAGGCCAAAAAATTACAAGAAAGCTTCAACTCCTCTTTCTTTTCCATAATTTATATCCAAATCATCAGAAAACTCCAGCAGCCATGACTTTAAAACATATCCAGAATCCAACTACTTCCTACTACCACTTGAGTTCTGGCCATTATTGCCTCTCACCTCAAATACTATAAGCACCCCACACAAGGTCCCTTGGCTTTTCCCCTGGTCCTGCCATGGTCTGTTAATATAGCAGCCAAAGTAATTTTGATGGAACAGAGGCAAGATGCTTAAAATTGTCCAATGGCTTTCCATGTCCTCAGAGTGAAAGCTGAAGTCCTTGCAAAGGCCTACAAGACTGTCCTGATCTGATGACAGGCCATTCTCTGCCCTGTTCACCGACTCCAGCCACACTGGCGTCCCCACATCACTCAAATTTTCCTGGGATCCTGAAACCTCAGAACCTTGCCTTTGGGGTTTTCTGTTTGGAATGCTCCTCCCCCTTGGAGGAGCAACTCTCTCACCTTCTCAGCAAGGTATGCCATCTCCCATTGAAAAACAAATAAATACCACAAACACACCCCCATCCCTGGTTTCCTTTCTTAGCACTCACCATCATCTACATATACACACTTTGTGTGCACATGCATTTTTAACTTTATCTTGTCTCCCCACCCCACCACGATTCTCTACACTATCAGCTACACAAGGCAGGTATTTTTCACTGTCTTCTTTGATTAGTTTATTCCCAGTACCTAGAATGGTACCTGGGCGTATTTCAAAGAGATTATGAGGTAGTCAGTGCATACATCCTGCAGCCAACTGACACCAGACCATTCATGCCATACTTCATTTTGGGGCTTTGTCTTGATGAAGCAATAAATCTGTGTATGTTGTTCTATTTGAGAAACTGTGGGTTACAGACAACACACAGGAGAATCCCCTCTGTATCTCCCACACTACAGAGGAATAGTGAGGGGAAAACACCACTGGCACCCATCTCCCTACCATGAAGGCTACAGCTTTGTTTCCAACACCAGCTCTACAAACATGCACTGAGCATTGTATTCACCTACAGAACACAATACCAGGCGCACTGAAAAAACAAGAAAGAAGACATGATTCTGAATTCCTGGGAGCTCCTAATCAAATAAAGAAAACAAACAACACCTGGCACAGACTGTGCTATCAACTGTTATGCTATGGGAGTGGGATAAAAGCAATTAAATTAGGGAAGGTATACATTATCATGGTAGTTTAACTTATTTAACATTTATACCTACCATAACTAGAAACTTGATAATTTATCAATTTAATATACTTTAATGTAGAAAAATTCAACATTAAGTGTTAGCCCTCTCATCAAAATTATAATAAAAGAGGAAATCTACCAAAATTTCAGAGGATGCTAATAAGGATGACAGAATAAAACTGCTACTTTTGAGTAATGCTATAATACTGTAATTCTTATTCTTATACAACAGAAGTAAAATAAAATAACATCTAGTTTCTAAGTGTTTTCAACTTTCTTAGGTAAAAGTTTCATAGACCCTCATAAATACTTATCAATTCAGAGAATGATATTAATATGGCTAAATTCCACAATTTACAGTGAATCTTCCCTTCCAAAATAAAAACACACAGGCATAGAAGCTATCAAGATGATGTCTGAATCCAGAGAACAGTTATAAAGATTTCAACTTCTAAAATAAAACATATGTTGGGTTAAGATCTAACAAAAAACAGTTTATCATGTAAGATATAAGACAATTTGGATTAAACCTATTTTACTTGCTAAGAAAAGATGAACTATTATAAACAGTAAAATAAATGCTAAATTTTGCTAACAAGTCAGGTGGCACACAGATCACTGAATAAGGAAAAACAAATATAATTATGCCTTAAAATAATCCTATCTCCATTTATCAATGGGAGCAATGTCAAACAGATGACCTCTACCATGGAAAAACACAAAAGCCTACCAATTATCTGATCACAGCAAGTTATGAATTATCTACCAATTTTTAAGACATTTCTTCCTCAAAACCACATTTTACTTCCACTTTAAAATTTTGTTATTTTACATTATTCACCAGACACATCAGAGATGAAATACAATGTTTTAAGTTACAAAACAAGATTGGGAGCTAATGTGGAGTCTCATAGGGAAGTGAGCAAGTCACCGGTGAGGTCTGAGGAGCAATGGGTTTGTAACAGTACCCACCTTAAACATGGCATATGCTGTCAGTGCATTTCCACTCTGGGAGTTTTTCAGGATGTTTACCACACTGTCAGGTAACCCAATGAATTCTAGAAAAGGAACGAGATTCACTCCTCTAAAAAAAAAAAAAAAGGTTATTTTCATATATATAAACTTAAAGCTATTTTCCAAACTTATTTGAAAATACCAAAACCACACTATTATTAATTACATTTTGCTTAAAAGTTGATTGTGCATTATCAAGCCCTTTAACTTCACTCTAAGAGAACATCTTACTTGATGTGCAATATGCAACATGCACACAAATATCACAACATGTGGTATCTTACTGCCTACAACTTTCATTTGCTTCTGCACGTGGGCATCCTAGTTAGTATGTTTAGAAAAATAGAAGCATTTATTAGAGTAAAATTGACAGCTTTAAGTAAACTATGAGAAAGGATGAGAACCATTTGCCTGGTCTTAGTTTCCTCAACCTTAGATTGCTCCAACTCACATTTTAAGACCTAAGATTTTTCCCTTTAAAATTACATGTAATTTTGTGTAAAACTGCATTATAAACGCAAGAGATACTTTAACATCACTTATTATTATGAGAATGTGTTATTATGCAAAAAAATAAATGATACTATGGGTTTGATGAAAACTTCAATTACTCTAAAAGGATGCTTCCATTCTATTAACAGACTTAAGGCCGGTGAAGAAGCAATTACTATATATTGTGACAAATTTCTGGAGGGAGGACAGGCACAGAAAGTCTTCAACCTGAGCCATGACTTATTTCCAGTTTTCTGATTATCAGCATTTCTCATCCCTGGCTTCTTTATTTCCAATTTCCTGATTATCAACATTCCTGAACCCTGGGTTTCTTTATTTCCAGTTTCCTGATTATCAACATTCCTCATCCCTGGCTTCCTTATTTCCAGTTTCCTGATTATCAACATTCCTGAGCCCTGGCTTCTTTATTTCCAGTTTCCGGATTATCAACATTCCTCATCCCTGGCTTCTTTATTTCCAATTTCCTGATTATCAACATTCCCCATTGCTGGCTTCTTTATTTCCAGTTTCCGGATTATTGACCTTCCTGAGTCACAACCTCTTTATTTCCAGTTTCCTATTATTAACATTTTGCCACAATGGCTGTTGCTCTCCTGGACATTGTAACTCTTCACCCCTAAATCAGGAGGACATTCACCTACATAAACGCCACATTTATAACATACATCTAGATTACAGTTTCCTAGATTGTCCCAGTGTTTCCCTTATGGCCATCTTTCCTGCCTCTCTAGTTTCCTTTTCTCTAGAAGTGCTTCTCAGCACTCTATGGTGGAGGAGGGCAGGTAGTCTTTCTTGACACTGAGATTTGTGAAGCATCCAGATCCGCTGCTTGTAGGACATCTCTCAACTTGAGTTTGTCTGATTGCTTCCTCAAGATGAGATTCAGGTTAAGTATTTTCCCACAGGAAAACGACAGAGTGGACACTGTCCATCTCAGCATATCACAATAGGGGGCACGTAAGGCCAGTCTGTCCTATCCTTGGTATTACAGAGTTTGCCTCTTGGTGAAGGCAAGGTCCATAGAGACCTCCACTGTAAAAGCAGCTTTCCTTATGTCATTAAGAAAGAGCATTGCCTGGATCCATTCTGTAAACTCTTAATTTATTTTTAATATTAACTAGGGAAAAGATGTCCCAGTCTGTGACCTCACCGTAACACTAATCGGTCAGGGAGTACCCTTAACAGATATGGCTGATCATCCTCAATAAAGGACTATTAAAATTACTTATCATCAGAAGTCAGAGGAAACCAGAACAATTTAAGGAAACTTTAAAGAAATAAATTAAAAAATAAACTATGAGTCCAATCTCATTTCTACCTTCATTCTTTCCTCTATCTCCAGTTTCAATTATTTTTCAAATCTCTTTCTAGATAACAACTAAATCTCATTAAAATAAGGTTTAACAGCGTAGCCATTACTCAATGAATTTAATCAAGCCACTAAAATAACTATGCATGGTAACATCCTGCCAAAACATGCTAATTATGTCTTCTAGTACCAATCCAATTACAAAATTATTCCATTATTTCCTAATTCCAACTAAGCCCAGTATATTAAATCTATATATTTAGCAGCAATCGTGAAGGAAAAAAAAAACATTTGGCCAAATATAAAAGTGAGTTATTAAAACCACCACCACCACCACCACCACCACCACCACCATTTATCACAAAGATCAGACAACAATGCTTTGGGAGGTGAAATGGGTGGACCGCTTAAGCCCCGGAGTTCCAGACTAGCCTGGGCAACACGCGACCTTGTCTCTATAAAAAATTAAAAGGTCATATAACAATGGACTGAGACACCAAGCACAAGCTGTGTCATCACTGACATGCATCTTTTGTCAGATGAAGTAAGCATCTAGTTCCACTTATTTCTAAACTGTTGAGTTGATGACTTTTCTTAAAAATAACTTCCATTGCCTTTGGAATTACTGAATGTGAAGTACTAATGAGGGTCTGATTCAAACAAACATCCACTGTTTGTAACCTTCTACTCTGAAGTGCCCACCATCAGCCAGGAATCTGTGCTTCAAAAACTGCCAGCTTTACAACTGTTTCCACAGATGAAGAAACACACAAAGGAAAAGCACATTCACCGTCTGGATAAAGTACAGTAGAAATCAATCAGGGGTTTGCCTCAGAGTGAGTTTGTAATTTTAGGAACTTGAGGTCTCAAACACAAGGCATCTAAATGCAGGGACCACACCATCATTGGTGAGCCACATTCTATCAAACAAAGCACTTCTAGAGAGAAGACATCAGATCTCTGCAAGGCTTTGCCAGATAGGAACAGCAATGAAGCTTGGTTTAAAATAAAATCTATTAGCACGCACAATTTAGAACTCCCTGAAATAAAGTATTTCAAAAGCCTGAGAACTTCATCACTGTGTTAACTAAATATAGAATGACATTTTGCTCTAGGGTGCCTAGAAAGGCAGTAATGCGAGCTGTCAGAGTAACTAAGACAAACACTAGTCAGTAATGCGGCATGATGTCAAATGCTCACCTTTCCAGCTACAAACTATTTTTCTCCCTTTCTTTTAATAGTAAGTAGGCAACAAACAAATAACACAGAACTTTTTCCACCTAAAACAAACAACACTAAAATGCAGACTCTTGTCAGGTGAATTGAAAATCTGTATTTAGTATAATCAACTTCCATTTTTACAATACAATCATCCTACAGTGAAAATATTTTAATTCCTTTTTCTTTCATTGATGAGTTCAGTTTTCTTAAACATTACTTGTGATTAAGATCTTCATTTAGAACAAATCAACTTTCAATTTTTGAATGATGTAATAAAAACTTTAAGAAGGACTGTTCTGGAAAGCAACCCATCCTGCCCATTATAAATTCGCTATGTGATGCTATGATAGAATCGACCCAGTGGTTGTGGAGGGCAGTAGTGGTGCTCTGGCAACCAGATTCCCATACTAACAGCCCCAAAGCAAGGTGTAATGAGGAAGGGTATAATTTTAAAGTTGATAGTCGTACCACAAAAGCATTCTGCAAAAAAAAAAAAAAAAAAAAAAAAAGGAGGGGGGAGGAAGTTAAACTAAGAAAGTTGCATTTCACAGGGGATGATACAGTATCACCCACAATTGCTTTAGGTGCCACACAGCATTATTCTGGGCCTACATTTTTAGTTACAGAACTTTTACCAAAGAGAGTAAGAAAAAGTAAAAGGAACAAAAGTATTCTTCTTAATAGCCTAAATGAGAATCTCATATTCAATTAATTAAAGGCTTGAATTTCTCCCTTTAAGGCCAGCCAGGAGGCTGAATGCCTTGCCTTATGGGCAACCTGACAAGGGCAAAAGAAACAAGTATTTTTCATGTCATCTTTCACAGACTGAATCATAAGACTCCTCCATGACTCAAAAAAGAAAATTTAATATGTGGAAATCTATTCATTACAAAGCAGAACTGAATGCCTACAATAACTTTTGATCAAAATGGTAACTTTATGTTCTGTTAAAAAATTCTAAGGGCAGTTTTGAAGACTTCTATAAATATTAAATGTGCCCAAAAATGTCATTAATAAACAAAGAAACAATTCCATAAAATATATACATAAGACTCTTCTGCAAGGAAATATACAATTCTTAAAGAAAATGATATGCAAAGAAGAAGGATATAATTGAATAACAGGAACATAAGGTAAAGATATAAAGTGAAACAGAACAGCATCAGTTACATGAGGTGAAAAAAAAATCCTATCAGAAATTTTGTCTAGAAATCTATGTGATCCTGTGTTTCCTCAAAATAAGTAGTTTCTATCCCATCTTCCTGGAAGAAGTATAACTTAGTCTGCAATAGGGTACTTCTAAGGAGTGAGCTTTATGTACAACACTAACCATATTTTGTTAATGTCTCAATGTCAGGCTGTTAAATATAATCAAGCACTGAAAATCACTCAACTCTGGAAAGTGTAAAATAATTCTCAATCCATCAGGGGAGTACTGAAGTGTCTAAGTCCTTCATGCACACCAGGACACTGAGGAATGGGCACTCGGCCGACTAGTGGCAGAAATGGGAAATCACCAGTCCTGCGCCTAAAGCAGTGTGAAGCAAGTAACTTAACTTACCTTAAGGGGAAGGTACAGTATTACCAAGGGAGATGCATTTAAAATTGTATGTTTCAAAACACTGGGAGGCTAGACCTGCAAGCTTCACTTCTGGTAAGAACAAAAGACCTTCCTTTGACACTTACTGGACTTGCATAGTATCAATGCAAACAGATTAGTAGCCAAGCTTTGGCACAATATTCTGAATTTCCCACCAAAACTATAAAAATGCAAAATAGGTATCTTTTCACCTTTATGAACATTCTAAGAAATATATAATTGTGGAGTCATGCTGCCGCCAAATTTCTGAAATTTGATCATTTTATGTCTACGGTCTCCTGAATGCCAGTATGAAATCTGCATCATACAGGAGTGTGTGCTTTGAGATAACACACACCTAACTGGGTTTTTAGTCCAGGCACCACCTCTCACCAGCTGAGTTATTTTGGGAAAAGCTGAACTATTTTTACTTCTCCTTCCCTAATGTGTTTTCTCATTCATAAAATGGGTGTAATTGTGTAACTTGCTTTACATGGTTGCTGGGAAGATTAAACAACAGTTAAAAATTTCTCCAGATGCTTGCTCCAAATTAATAATAATAATAGCAAATGTTAGCTATTATTATTAAAATGTGAAAAAAGCTATGAAAAGTAGTTATCCTTCATTGATGAAAAACATTAAAGGATTTAAAAATCTTTACATCTAAGGCTATCTAGGGAGCACAGGGACTCATGCCTGTAATCCCAGCACTTTGGGAGGCAGAAGCAGGCTGATCATCTGAGGTCAGGAGTTCGAGACCAGCCTGACCAACATGGAGAAACCCCCTCTCTACTAAAAATACAAAAAATTAGCCAGGCATGGTGATGCATGCCTCTAATCCCAGCAGCTTGGGAGGCTGAGGCAGGAGAATTGCTTGAACTTGGGAGGCAGCAGTTTTGGTGAGTCGAGATCATGCCATTGCACTCCAGTCTGGGCAACAAGAGCAAAACTCTGCCTAAAAAAAAAAAAAAACTAAAGCTATCAGTACAATTTAAAAGATAGGGAAAGGCATTCAACTAAGCAAAAACTTACTTCAAGGCTGCATAATAAAATGTTCCAAACCAAACACCAGAAGTTATTAGATGCACCGGAATCAAAACTTTTCCATACTGTCTAAATGTTTTCTTGAATCGTTGATAAAGACTAATAGATTTGTCTTGTAAAGGATCAGGCTCTTCCTTTTTTTCCGGAGTTCCATGGGCTGTGCCACGGGATGAAAAATCCCTCCTGGATGAAACACACTGCTTCCCTTGCTTATGGTGAAGGACTCCTGGTTGGGGTGGATGAGCATCCAACAGCCTCCTTTCCCTTGCAACACACTGGGCAGCAGATAAATGCAACCATTGTTTTTGAGGACCTTGTACCCAAACCACTTTGGATTCAGCATTGCACAGAAGTAAAGGTCCCTTTACATTTTGACAGTGTCCAAAAAGACCAGCTTTATGTAGTTCCAAGCATGTCCTGCGTGCCAGTTGAGATACAATCCGTGGCACATTCCATTGCATTTTGAAGAGTGTTGATAGGTTTCAGCTTCTACAAAGACAAATTTTTTAAAAAATTAGATAATACTTAGGTTTCCATTTTAAATCTACTCATTTGACAATCAATCATTAACTATTAAGAAGTAAAAAGACAGACATTGCTACATAATTCACAGAAATTGATATTAGGGTATACAGTTTAAACACAGTGTAATTTTAAAATCTCATAAAGGCCAGGCATGGTGGTTCACACCTGTAATCCCAGCCTTTTGGGAGGCCAAGGTGGTTGGATCATCTGAGGTCAGGAGTTCAAGAACAGCCTGGCTAACATGGTGAAACGCCATCTCCACTAAAAACACAAAAATTAGCCAGGCATGGTGGTGAGTGAGGCTGAGGCAGAACTACTTGAACCTGGGAAGCAGAAGTTGCAGTGATCTGATATCATGCCACTGCCCTCCAACCTGGGTAACAGAGCAAGACTCCGTCTCAGAAAAATAAATGAAATAAAATATGTCAGGTGCAGTGGCTCACACCTGTAATCCCAGCACTTTGGGAGTCTGAGGCAGGCGGATCACTCGAGGTCAGGAGTTTGAGATCAGCCTGGCCAACGTGGCAAAACCCTGTCTCTACTAAAAATACAAAAATTGGCCAGGCACAGTGGCATGGGCCTGTACTCCCAGCTACTCAGGAGGCTGAGGCATGAGAATCGTTTGAACCCAGGAGGTGGAGGTTGCAGTGAGCTGAGATTGTGCCACCGCACTCCAGCCTGGGTGACAGAGTGAGACGCCATCAAGGGTGAGAGAGAAAGATGCCATCAAGGAAAGGGGAATGGAATGGGCAACAGAACGACAGAGCGACATGCCATCAAGGGGAGTGGGAGGGGAAGAAAAGGGAAGGAGAGTGGGGAAGGGGAGGGGAAGGGAAGAGAAAGGAAAATATTGTTTCCTGTTATCTGTGTTAGAAAAAGGAAAAAAATAAAAAAAAGGAACAGAAAAGAGAAAATAAAATAAAATAAAATCTCATGAAACACACCATTTAAATTTGATATGGTAAACTAGTCCAGCATGGGGAATGTTTTGAGTCCTCTTATTCTATAAAGAAGTAGTGTAGTATAGTGGGGGAAAAAATAAGATCTGGGATCTGATACTTTGGGGACATAATTCCCTTTCAGATCCCAAGCCCAGGTCCACTAGTAAAATGAAGATTACGTCACAGGATTGTTACCAGAAATTACACAAAATTTCTGATGTAAAGATGCTTCTGTAACTAATAAGCATCATAAGTGTTAGTTATGAAAATGTTAAGATCTAATGAATAGTTGATATTAGTATTTATACTATAATGCCTTTGGACTAAGTTATCAAGTAATCACTTATGCTATTGAATGGTGAGAAGAGATAGTCTGGTACTTATCTTTTTTCCCCCCTTATCAATATTGGAGAGGAAAAAAAGTATACAGTGATGTCTCACTATTTGATCTGGCATCAGCACACAACAAAGTCTTATAAGACAGCCAGGCACAGTGGCTTGGGCTTGTGGCTTCAGCTACTCGGGAGGCTCACATGGGAGGACACTTGAGGCTAAAGTGCACCTGTGAACAGCTACTCCACTCCAGCCTGACCATACAGCAAAACTGCAAGTCTTTATTTTTAAAAAAAAGAATTATAGAGACTTTTCCTGATAATTACTTAGCCTCTCTAGACAAATGTTTTCCCAGTGGTAAATGTGATTACAGTAGCCATTCCCATGCAGTCGATCAGTCCCCTTTTTTCAACATTGGGTGGTGCCACATGCCTCCCCACTCCCAGTGCCAGCTCTACCTTACTACTTCTAACATGTTGAGAATAGACAATCTTATTTAATTGTACACTAAATAAGGGTTAGTGAGATCTGAATTAGCGGCCCAATAAATTAGCACTCCAATAAATACAAATACTCCATCTTACATGAATATTCTTTATCTGGTACACAAAGTTGACTGGTGAAACAAAAACTGCCATCATATAAAACCATTCATTAGTGAGTTATCCACCTATAAGAATTAACCCCCTGACTCATCGCCCTTCCTAATCAATAATTAACATCACTCCTAACAGACTCTCACAGATAATCCAACAACACCGTACGAATGAGTTGCTAAGTGAAACTGCAAATCTTGCAAAAATAAATAGGCTCCCAAGAAGTCTTTTAAAAAGTGATATTTGGGCCATGTGTGGTGGCTCACACCTGTATCCCAGCACTTTGGGAGGCTGAGGCAGGCAAATCACAAGAACAAGAGATTGAGACAGGGTGGCCAACACGGTGAAACCCCGTCTTTACTGAAAATACAAAAATTAGTCAGGCGTGGTGGTACATAATTATAATCCCAGCTACTTGGGAGGCTAAGGCAGAAAAATCTCTTGAACCCCAGAGGCAGAGGTTGCAGTGAGCTGAGATCGCACCACTGCTCTCCAGCATGGGCGAAGGAGTAAGACTCGTCTCAAAAAAAAAAAAACAAAAAAACAACAAAAAAAGTGATACTGGAGATTAATTTCAGACAAAGTAGACTGCAAACATTCTTTCATTGTTAGTGTTAGAGAAGGGCATTTTATAACAATGATAATGAAGACATGAAGACATAACAATCCTAAAAATGTATATACCTAACAAGAGAGGATCAAAATAAAAGGTGAAAACTGACAGAACATAAAAGAGAAAAGAAGTCCACTTAGAGATGTCAATACTAAGATGTCAGCCACCTTGATAAACCCAGCAGGCAGAATGTCAGTAAGGATATAGTTAAACTGAACAACAATGTTAACCAATTTGATTGAATTGACATTTATAGAATATTCCATTCAACATCAGCAGAATACACATTCCACTCAAGTTCACATGGAACATTCAACAAGCAGACCCCATGTTGGGCCATTAAATACACTATAACAAATTGCAAAAAATGAAAATTATGTTCTCAAATTACAATAGAAGTAAACTAGAAATCATTAACATAAAGACAGCTGGGAACTTCCACCCGCCCTCCAATTATGTGGAAATTAAACAGCATACTTCTAAGAAAAAAAAATTTTCAAATGTCTAAAAAGAAATTTTAAAATATTTTGAATTGAAAAAAATACAACTTAACAAAATCTGTGCGATGTAGCAAAGCAGTGCTTTGAGGACTAAACTTTGACCTTTTTCCTTTTACCCAAATTCCCATCTAAGGTATCTGGGGAGTCACACCCTACAAACCATGAAATTCCATCAGAGGGGTTTTATTTAACCCTATATTAATGGCTACTTTCCAACTTGTCTCTGGCATAACATCACATGACAGATAAAGAAGGAAATTAAAATATTTTACCCCAAAATATGTTTGTCATATTTTGAAATGACTCAGCAAAGCCATTTTCTTGGTGGAGAAAAACTGAATTTGTAAAGACTCTATTAACATAACCAGATCCCTGTCTCCAGGTCCTTACAATCCTGAAGCGATTAACTGAGTCTAGCCCCTTTTAAAAGGTCCGAATAGGAAACATTTGCAATCTATCATCTCTAAGGGCGGCCACCTTTGAGTGGTTCTACGTATTAAGAATCTTGGTATCCACAACCCTTTATCTTAATCCAGATGCTCTTTTCTATTGATTTCAGGTTTTTATGTAGTAACTCTTCCAACCAATTGCCAATCAGAAAATCTTTTAATCCAGTTATGACCCATAAGCCCCCACTTTGAATTGTCCTGGCTTTTCAGACCAAACCAATGTATGCCCTTCATAATACCGATTGATGTCTTATGTCTCCCCAAAATGTTTAAAGCCAAGCGTAACCCAACCACCTTAGGTATATGTTCTCAGAACTTCTTGAGACTCCCTTGGACCCTGGTCACTCATATTTGGTTCAAAATAAACCTCTTTAAACATTTCAGAGTTTGACTCTTTCATCAAAAGCTTACAGGAAGAATGCACATATTAGAAAAGAAGATCGAAATTCAATAAGCTAAGTTACCTCCTTAAGAAAATAGAGAAAAGAAGCAAGCAGAAAGAAACAATAAAGATCAGAGCAGAACGCAAACAAGAGAAAAGGGAAGCAAAAAATATCAAGGAAACCAAAACCTAGTTCTTTGGGGGAAAAAATGAGTAAAATTGATATACCTCTAGCCAGGGTAACTGAGAGAGAAAACAAATGACCAATATTAGAAATAACTACTGATCCCATAGACAATAAAAAATAAAGGAATATCACGAATAATTTTAACTCTAAGCTTGGGAGCAAAGAAATGATCTTATCTGAGGAATATGAGTTTTTATAATTATCAGGCCCAAAGAGACATTAAAATGAGACCGAAATCACGCCTTACCTCTCCTCACCAGCCCACTTCCTCTGAACTGTGCATTCACCTCTTGAAACTGTTATTGCCATTAAGTGTGGTATTGGAGCGAGCATAGAAAGTCAACACCAAGACAAAAGTATCCCAAATTGCAGGGTCTTTATTGCAAGCGGCCACGGAGGACTTGCGTCTCTCCAACCTGTGGCCCCGAAAACGGGGTGTTAAAACCTTTTATACCTGTAAAAATCATCTTGGGAGTAAGGGTGGTGTGTGTGTGTGTGTGTGTGTGTGTGTGTGTGTGTGTGTGTGTGTGTGTGTGTGTGTGTGTGTGTGTGTGTTGTGTGTGTGTGTGGTGTGTGTGTGTGTGTGTGTGTGTGTGTGTGTGTGTGTGTAGTGAATTTGAAAAACACCTTCTGGGGCGGAGATGAGGGTGTGGTGCTCCGGACATTCCCAGGGCTAGGGGACTTTTTGACATTCTGATTGTTACTTAAGTGGTTCACAAAAGTCAAGGTTAGCATCTGTTTACATATTGTCTGGGTAGGGTGGCAATTACAGTCCTTAATTAGTTATTCACATTTGGGTTATAGAGAGCAGTTTCAACAGAAAGCGGAGGTATGGTTAATCCTTACTTATTCACATTTGGGTTATAGAGAGCAGTTTCAACAGAAAGCTGAGGTATGGCTGAGGTATGCAGGTTTATGGGGCTTTTTAACATGTGATGTAAGTAGCTATGAATTAACCTAATAATGCTTTAATTCACAATCTATAACTTAACAATGTATAGCCAATAACAAATCAATGCTACTTCTGTAAAACAGTGAGAATTCCTGACAAACAACTCGTTATTAGTTCACTTCTGTCCTCCAATATTTTGTCTTTAAAAATCCCCTTGTAACTGCTGCTATTAAGTGTGTATATTCAGGGCAGCTTGAATCTATGCTCCTGGGTTGCAATCCTCCGGCTTTGCCCAAATAAACTCTCTGTTTACAATAACTTTGCTTCAGCTTGTTTCAAGGTGACACCCACAAATTTGATAACTTAGATGAAATGGAACACGTCCTTAAAAAGACACAAACTACCAAAACCCACACAAGGAGAAATAAAAGACTTCAATAATCCTGTATTTATCATTCAATAGAGAAATGGAATCAATAATTAATAACCTTTCAAAAAAAGAAAGAAAGAAAGAAATGAAATGAGGCTCAGATGATTTGACTAGTGAATTCTACCAAACATTTAAGGAAAAAATACAATTCAGGACACAAAGTCAGAGAAGACTTACTAACTCATTCCATGAGGCCAAAAGTACCCTAATACCAAAACCAGCTGCATATAATCCAAGAAAGGAAAACTACAGAATACCTCTTATAAACATAGAAAGTAAAAATCCTCAACAAAATATTAGCAAGTCAAATCCAACGATGTTGAAAACAATCATACACCCAGACCAAGTGGGATTTAATCCAGATATGCAAAGGTAGTTCAACAATTAAGAATCAATTGAGAAATAAAAATGAAATTGTCATCTCCCAACTGACTGAATGGACCTCCTCTTGGCCAATGGGACCCTGGGGAAACCTTGGAAGCGCAGTTCAGGTCACACACCTGTTACAGGTAGTTAGGTACTGGGGGCAGGAGGGGGCTCTCTCTCACCCACTAGGAATGTCAGGTGATGGTTCAGCAATGATCACATTGCCTTTCTAAAAGTGCTAAATTGGCAACAGGTGCCAGAGAGAGAGGCCAGTTCCTGATGGTCCACACCTGTTGTACTAAAGTGTTAAATAAATGCAGGCACCAGGAAAGCAAAAAGGGCTTCCAATAAAATCTCAGGTAGTGGACAAGTGAACCCAGGCATACACATTAAGAGACAAAATGGCCGAGTATGACCTTCCAGGGACACTCGAGAGGAAAAGGGAAGAAAGCCTCAGATAGACATGCATACAACTTCCTAAACACACTGCATGTGCTTACTTCCCAAGTGTAAGGGCACTGTACATGCAGGTAGCCCACCCTAAGGAAAGAATCATGAGAAAAGTGTGCAAGACACTAAACGTGGGCCAGACATAAAGTCCTAGTATCATGGTTAAACACTGCACTTGCCCTTCATGTGCCCGCCTGGGTCTCTCCTAAGCATACTTCCTTTCCTGTTCTAAAGACTTTTTGAATAAATTTCCACTTCTTTTCTGAAACTTGCCTTGGTCTCTTTTACTTCCTTATGCCCCTCAAATTCTTTCTTCTGAGGAAGTAAGAAATGAGATTGCTGCGGACCCCAACGAATTCACCACTGCTATCTTTTGGATACCTTTCACCAGTAACACACCCTTCAATACAACTTCCCTCACTTGTACCCCCCGCCCCCCAAACCGCCACTAACTTCCAATAGGCTCTCTTCCCTAGGAGATAAATAGAAACCGGCCCTTCAAAAGACTCCATATTGATAATGCTGATTACTAGCTTATCTTCCCAGGTACAGAACAAAGACGAGAGTAATTATTCCAATATAATGATATGGGCAAGAGGCAGAGAAATTCTAGGCAGATAGGGGAAGCCTCCAAGAAATACGGGATTATGTGAAAAGACCTAATGTATGCTTGATCCGTGTAACTGAATATGATGCGGAGAATGAATCCAAGCTGGAAAACTCGCTCCGGGATATTATCTAGGAGAACTTCCCAAGCCTAGCAAGGCAGTCCAAATTTGAAACTCAAGAAATACAGAGAACTCTACAAAGATATTCCTCAAGAAGAGTAACCCCAAGGCACATAATCGTCAGATTCACCAGGGTTGAAATGGAAGGAAAAAGTGCTAAGGGCAGCCAGAGAGAAAGGTCAGGTCACCCACAGAGGGAAGCCAATCAGACTCACAGCAGATCTCTCGGCAGAAACCCTACAAGCCAGAAGAGGGTAGGGGCCAATATTCAACATCCTGAAAGAAAAGAACTTTCAACCCAGAATCTTATATCCAGCCAAACTAAGCTTCATAAGTGAAGAAGAAATAAAATCCTTTGCGGACAAGCAATTACTGAGAGATTTTGTCATCACCAGACCTGCCCTACAAGAGCTCCTGAAAGAAACACTAAGCACGGAAAGGAACAAGTTCCAGTCACTGCAAAAGCAAACCAGTTGGCAAAGACCAAAAATGCAATGAAGAAAATGAGTCAACTAATGGGAAAGAAAAGCAGCCAGTAACAAAATGGCAGGATCAAATTCACACATAACAATATTAACATTCAATGTAAAAGGTCTAAAACGCCCCAATCAAAATACACGGACTGGCAAACTGGATAAAAAGTCAGAACCTATCAGTGTGCTGTATTCAGGAAACCCATCTCACATACAAAGACACACATAGACTCAAAATAAAGGGATGGAAGAAGATTTACCAAGCAAATGGAGAACAAAAAAAAGCAGAGGTTGCAATCCTAGTCTCTGATAAAATGGACTTCAAACCAACAAAGATCAAAAGAGACAAAGGAGGACACTACATAATGGTAGAAGGATCAATCCAACAGGAAGAGCTAACTATCCTAAATAGATACGCCCCCAACACAGGAGCACCCAGATACATAAAGGAAGTTCTTAACGACCTAAAACAAGATTTACACTCCCACACAATAATAGTGGGAGACTTTAATACTCCACTGTCAGTATTAGACAGATCAACGAGACAGAAAATTAACAAGGATATCCAGGACCTGAATGCAGAGCTGGACCAAGTGGACCTAATAGACATATACAGAACACTCCACCCCAAATCCATAGAATAAATATTTTTCTCAGTACCAACACTGCACTTACTCCAAAATTGACCACATCATTGGAAGCAAATCACTCCTCAGCAAATGCAAAAGAATGGAAATCATAACAAACAGTCTATCAGACCACAGCACAATCAGACCAGAACTCAGGATCAAGAAACACATTCAAACCTATACAACCACCTGGAAACTGAACAACTTGCTCCTGAGTGTCGACTGGATAAACAACGAAATGAAGGCAGAAATAAAGATGTTCTTCAAAACCAACCAGAATGAAGACACAACATAGCAGAATCTCTGGGACACCTTTAAAGTGGTGTCGAGAGGGAAATTTATAGCAATAAATGCTCACCAGAGAAGAGAGGAAAGATCTAAAATTGACACTCTATTGTCAAAATTGAAAGAGCTAGAGGAGCAAGATAAAAAAAACTCAAAAGCTAGCAGAAGACAAGAAATAACTAAGATCAGAGCAGAAATGAAGGAGATAGAGACATAAAAAACCCTTCAAAAAAAAATCAATAAATTCAGGAGCTGGCTTTTTGAAAAGATCAACGAAATAGACCGCTAGCCAGATTAATAAAAAAGAAAAGGGAAAAGAATCAAATAGAGGCAATAAAAAACGATAAAGAGGGTATCACCACTGATCCCACAGAAATATAAACTACCATCAGGGATTACTACAAACAGCTCTGCTCACATAAACCAGTAAACCAGGAAGAAATGGATAAATTCTTAGACACTTGTACTCTACCAAGACTAAATCAGGAGGAAGTTGAAACCCTGAATAGACCAATAACAAGGGCTGAAGTAGAGGCAGCAATCAATAGCCTACCAACCAAAAAAAGTCCAGGTCCAGACAGGTTCACAGCCAAATTCTACCAGATGTACAAAGAGGAGCTGGTTCCATTCCTTCTGAAACTGTATCAAACAATACAAAAGGAGGGAATCCTCCCTAACTCATTTTATGAGACCAACATCATCCTGATACCAAAACCTGGCAGAGACTCAACTAAAAAAGAAAACTTCAGGCCAATATCCATGATGAACATCAATGCAAAAATCTTCAATAAAATACTGGCAAACAGATTGCAACAGCACATCAAGAAGTTTATCCATCACGACCAAGTAGGCTTCATCCCGGGGATGCAAGGCTGGTTCAACATACGCAAATCTGTAAATGTAATCCATCACATAAACAGAACCAAAGACAAAAACCACATGATTATCTCAACAGATGCAGAGAAGGCCTTCGATAAAATTCAACAGCGCTTCATGCAAAAAACTCTCAATAAACTAGGTATTAATGGAACATATCATAAAATGATAAAAGCTATATATGACAAACCTACAGCCAATATCATACTGAACAGGCAAAAGCTGGAAGAATTCCCTTTGAAATCAGGCAATAGAAAACGATGCCTTCTCTCACCATTCCTATTCAACATAGTATTGGAAGTTCTAACCAGAGCAATCAGGTAAGAAAAAGAAATAAAGCGTATTCAATTAGGAAAGGAGGAAGTCAAACTGTCTCTATTTGCAGGTGACATGATTGTATATCTAGAAGACCCCATCCTCAGCCCAAAATCTTCTCAAACTGATAAGCAACTTCGGCAAAGTCTCAGGATACAAAATCAATGTGCAGAGATCACAAGCATTCCTATATACCAATAAAAGACAAACGGCCAAATCAAGAGCGAACTCCCATTCACAATTGCTATAAAGAGAATAAAATACCTAGGAATACAACAAAGGATGTAAAGGACCTCTTCAAGGAGAACTACAAACCACTGCTCAATGAAATAAGAAAGGACACAAACAGATGGGAGAAACATTCCATGCTCATGGTTAGGAAGAACCAATATTGTGAAAATGGCTATACTGCCCAAAGTAATCTATAGATTAAATGCTATCTCCATCAAGCTACCAATGACCTTCTTCACAGAACTGGAAAACAAAACCACTTTAAACTTCATATGGAATCACAAAAGACTCCGCAGGAGAGAGATCCAAGATGGCCGATCACTAGCAGCTCAGGATTGCAGCTCCCAGTAAAGCGCAGAGAGCGAGTGGACGCCACACTTACCGATAAATTTTTGCTGCCCACAGACCAGGACATTCCCAGCGGAGGAACCCCACGGGTCACCAGCGCGACCCTTTCGGCTGGTGCGGCTTTTTTGCTGGCGCCTCGGCCCGGCAGCTCTTGGTGCGGAGTAAATGGGACTGGGTCTCCTTTTGGATGATGTTTGGAGCTCTGTGAAGGCAGAGCAGTCCATTCAGTTGACTGAAAAAGGGACTGAAGAGGGAAGCCAGACCGGAGATCCCCGGGCAGAAAAGCAGTACGAATTTCAATGCTGCTGTTTTGGCCACCGTTGCGGGTTGCCGCAGTGAAAATTACACAGATTCCGGAGCTGGGAATTAACAAGCTGGACGTCCACTCAGAGACCCAATTTGAAAGTTGGTAATTACAAAGACGATAGGTGGATAAAACCACAAAGATGCCAAGAAGCCACCGTAAAAAAACTGAGAACACTCAAAATCAGAAAGTCTGTCCTTCTACAGAGGTCGCTAGTTCCTCATCAGTAACAGAATGAGGCCTGATGGAAAACGAGTGCGAAGAATTAGCAGAATCAGGCTTCAGAAGGTAGATAATAAGAAACCTCTGTGAGCTAAAAGAGTCTGTTCTAACCCAATGTAAACAAACTAAT